>JARHVA010003225.1:322500-410000 GCA_037957365.1 Torreya grandis
AACAATAATGAAATTACTAATGCTAATGTATTAGAGGATAAATCTAATAATAATCATGAAGAAGTATTGAATGAGATTTTAACAACCCAAAATACCATTCAAATTGAAATGGTGAGAGGATCTTACTACAACAAATTGATAAAAATGCATGAAATAATAGATTTATAAAATTATTAGAAGCACTGAAATGATTATATTGATCACATGCCACTTCGAGGGGAAAACCTATTTTGAGGAAGCTCAATACAATAAATTCATGGATGCCTTCATTAGCCTCATCACTTACTTATATACAAAGTCTAATATAAGCAACTACTACTTTCAATGAATGTGTGATAAAATAAAATGCTCATGGGATGACTTACAAAGCATGTGTATATATAACAACTATTACACTAAAAGAATAAAGAGAAGGGGTAGCATGGATTCATAACATCCCCTCCCTCTTAGAAAAATCTTTGTCTTCAAAGATTTAGATGTGGGAATTGGTGTTGAATCTGAAATAGTTGTTCCCATGTTGCATCCTCTAGTTGCAGTCCATGCCAATAAATTAGAACCTCTATGATGGAGAGAAAGAAAAGTTATCATGTGCCTCTATCAAAGATTGCATCTGGTTTGAGAAGGATGGATCCTTTATTATCAAGTTCTGGTAAAATAGTCTATACTTTAATGTTTATGCTAGGAACTTTCTTCAGACAAAAGACATGAAATAATAGGTGAAATAAGGAAGAAGGTGGTAGCTCCAACTTATAAGCAACCAATCCAATATTCTAGATAACCTTATAGGTCTCATAGAACTTGGGAGCTAGCTTATGATACCTGTGGAGTTTTAGGGAGGATTGCTTATATGGATGAAGGAAAATAAAAACCATATCACCTACTTCAAAAGTGCACTTAGAATTATGATGATCAAATTGTTTCATTAAATTTTGTGTCATATGAATATTATCCCACAGGGTGCTAAGGATCTAATCCTGGGTTTGAAGAATCATGTCAACTACTCGAACTAATGAACAATTGGGGGTGTATAGAAGGAACACTAGTGGTGCTTGACCTAGATTACTTCATATGGAGTCATTTTATTTGAAGTGTGGTTAGAGGTATTGTACCAACATTCAATGAGGAGGAACCACTTTTCCCACTAATATTACTATTCTAAGGTGAATTAATGAAGGAAAGTCTCCTGACAATTTTAGTCTACCCATCTATTTGCAGATGATACCTAGAACTCATCTTCAGTTGAGTACCCATATGGTGAAATAGTTCTATCCAAAAATAGATGTTGAAGGTTAAATCATGATCAAAGACAATCGATAAAGGAATGTCATGAAGACAAAAAATATGGTCCAAGAAAATTTGTTTAACTGTGGAGGTAGTATAGGGATGGTTGAGGGCACAAAAATGAATATATTTGGAAAGATGATCAACCACAACCAAGATCACTATTTTAACTCCAAATTTAGGGATCCCCTTAATGAAATCCATAGAAATATCAGTCTAAATCTTGGTAAAAATGGGAAAGCATTCAAGCAACCTAGGAATGAGTGTTGTTTCACCTTTGTTACATTGGCATGTATCCTATTTAGCCACCATCTATTAAATTATCTTTTTCATTCCCTTCTAAAAGTATTTGCATCATCCCCACTCACAATTTTTAAAAAACCTTGAGTGACCTATAAATGGAGAATCATAGAGTTCATAGAATAAAACTTGCTAAAGATTTGTGCTCTAAAGAAGCACCAAATGACCCTTGTATCATAAGGAAGCACCATCCTAAGAATAATGTGGTACAATAGAAGGGTTATTTTCTAAGTATTGAATTATTTGAGATAATGAGGAGTCATTGACATACCCTTTTTATATAGTGTCCAACCAATTTGGAATACACATGGAAATAGCTAAAAGGGAGGCTTGGTTCACAAATATGTGAGATAGAGCATCAGCCATAATATTATCCTTACCCTTCTTGTAAGTAATCTCATAGTCATAATCCATGATTTAATAATCCATTTCTACTATAATGGGGTGGAGACCCATTGTTCTAGGAAATATTTTAGACTCTGGTGATCAATTTTGATGCAAAAATGATTCCCATGTAGGTATGGATGTCACTTCTATACTACATACAAAATATCCATTATTTCCTTCTCATAAGTAGAGAGTACTAAATTATTTATAAAAAGGGATTTTTAGTGAATGAAATAGGTCATCCTTCTTAGAAGAGAACAAAACCAAGTCCATTGCCACAAGTATCACTCTCAATAGTGAAGGTCTTAGTAAAATCTGACATAACTAAAATAGGTATAGTATACATAATGTGTTTTAATTATTCAAATGCACATTTAATAGCTTATGTCCATGTAAAAGCATATTTTTTCAACATAGCTATCAGTAGAGATACAATCTTCTCCCAATACTTGACAAACTTATGATAGTATCTAGTTAGCCCTAAAAAATCATGGGGGCTCTTGAGTGTCTAAGGATGAGGCTAATTTGTCATGCCATCTATTTTTTTATGATCCACCTAAAACCCTTGGGATGATACAATATACCCAAGATACTCCACTTCATCTTGGACAAAAGCACATTTGGACTATTTTGTATAAAGATGATGGTCAAAGAGAAGTTTTAGTGCAAGCTCTAGATGTTAGAGATGCTTAGACCATGTTTTACTATAGATGAGGATATCATCGAAGAAGAGAAAAATGAATTTTTGTAAGTAGGGCCAAAATATTTTATTAATAAATGCCTAAAATGTTAAAGGAGCATTAGTGAGGTCAAAGGGAATGACTAGAAACTCATAGTGGGCATCATGCATGCAAAAAGCTATCTTAGCGATATCATCCTCATGAAGCTGAATCTGGGGATATCTAGAGCGAAGATCTAACTTGAAGAAAAAATGAGTGCCATAAAGCTCATAAATAATAGGGATCAAGAAATTATCCTTGATTGTGATGTGATTAAGTGAAAAAAAGTAAATTTAGAGGCACCTTGACCCATTTTTTTTCCAAACAAGGAGAACTAGGGAAGAATATGGGTTAGTACTGGGGTGAATAATGCCTTACCTCAGTAAGTCTTGAATGAGCATCTCAATCTCAATATTTTTTTAAAATGGGTAGTGGTAGGATTGAATGTTGGGAAGAACACTTCTATGAAGGAGCTAAATATAATGGTCCTCTGGTCATGAAGGTAGAAATCCCATAAGTTTGACAAAGACGCTTGCATACCTATGTAAAATGGTTTATAGATCAGAAGGAGTAGTGGAGACTATTGATGGTTTCATTTGAATGGAATGGAATTGGGAAATGATGCCATGTGAATTCTTCTTAAGAATATTTTCCATGCCATTTTAAATTATGATCCTGAGAGACCTAGTTTTAAGCCTTTCAATGTGTGTTTTTTCCCATTGTCTAAAAATTACATCCAAAGTTCAGTAAAATCCCATAAGATGGGTCCAATTGTGCATAATCATTGAGATCCAAAAATAACATCACATCTATCTAAGGACAAGGAAAACATGCTAGAGCACAAGTTATAATCTCCAATAGAGATACACACATTATGACACTTCCCTTTACAAGGTAATGTGACCCTGTTGGCAATCATGACTTCAAAGTTGGAGCAAGGATAGATAAAATAATCAACCTATTTGGTGATCTAAGGTCAATGAAGTTATGAGTGCTACCAAAATCAATGAGTATTATGAGAGGGAATTTATTGAAGTAACCCTTGACTCACATGATTTGTGGGGTGGTGACTCCTTTTAAGGCATGGAGAGAGATCTCTAGTTGGTCTTCTTAAGAAGTAGGTTCCATAATCAACTAAGCTTCTTTTAGATCATCTATTGTATCATGAAAATCTTCCCAAACTTTAGTTTTAGGTAGAGAGATCACATCCAATAGGTATACATTTTTCTCGACACATCAATGTCCCCAAGTGAATTTATCATCATAGTTATAACATAATCCTTTTTCTCTATGGGCTTTCATCTTTGCTTCAGTCAAATGCCTGATAGGAGTGGTTCTAGGGACTAGCATTGTTTGAGATAATTATGGAGATGGATTTTTAAATGGAGTAAAATTGGATTTTAATCACTTTTGAGTTGTGATCTTATCCTCTACCAACTTATCCAACCCTAAGGATTCCATCATCAAGTTGGGTTAGAACATTTTGACCTCAAATCAAATTGCATCCTTCAGTTTACTGACAAAGTAACTCCTAAAGAATTCATCAAAAAATCCTTCTATGTGATTAACCATCTTTTTAAATTCTATTTTATATTCTCTCATGGTTCCTATTTGTCAAAGTTTAGTGAGTACTTGAATGAAGTCATCAAAAACCCTAGGGCCAAACTATTGCAAAATAAGGGTGCACAAATTAGTCCATATGGGCTCATCATGAGCCTTGGTATACCAATTATATCATTGAAGGGATCCATGTTCCAAGTGAAAGGAGGTAAGTGGGACCTTTTTGGTATCAAAAGTATTATGTAGACTAAAATATTATTCTACCTGATAGACCCATCTAGTCATATTTACACCATTGAATTGAGGAAAATTAAGGTTCGATGCACAAAAAGTGTTGGAAGAAGAAAACCCATTATCTAAAGAGGACCCTAGATGTCATATGTTATTCATGGTGGTATGTTGAAGACTAAGGCTAAGAAATTTTTCATCAAGATATTTGATGTGGGTCTTTAGGGCATGAATTTCATCTTTTATGTTTTTTGCTCCTGTTTGGGTTAATACCATGTCTAGAATGAGAGATTTTTTTGGCAATGGGTAGGAAAACTAGAGTTAAGACATGTTTAGTAAGAGAATTTTTTAATTTGTAAAAAATTAGAAGGGGGAAAGGTACATTTACTAATTTTTTTACATAGTGGAAGTAGTATTGATGAAGGCAAGGGTAATTTTAGGAGTGAAAATGGAAAAATTGGAAAATTTATCATAGAGGGTCAAAGGAGTAGAAAGGTGAGAGGAACACTATAGAAAAATTTTGAGGCAAAAAAAATACAAATAGAAGTTATGGAAAAACCCAAAAAATGGGTAAATTGAGATTTATGAGACTTAGGAGTGGATTCAAGATATGGCACTTCAAGGAAGAAAATATGGGGAATTGAATTTTAGGTGTTCAGATAAAATTTGAGGATCAACGAGGCTAAAGATGGAGAGATATAGGAAAAAATGAAAAAAAAAAAATTATTATATATTTCCATTTCTAATTATTGTTTGCTATAAGACACATCTACTAGGAATATGCTGAAATAAGTATGCAGATCTGATATGGCAATTTTTTGATACTTTGTTGGTAATATGATAAAATTGGTATGGTAAGGTTGATGATACTCTGTCAAAGATATGATATTGCATTTTTTTGATACTCTATTGGTAATATGCTAAAATTTGTATGACAAGTCTAAAGATCTAATATGATAAGTTTTTTGATACTCCATGGTAATATTCTAAAACTGATAGAAATGGGCTCCAAGTTTTAGTGGTTGCCTAAGGGTTTAAAGATATCACTATAGCAACCAATGCCATCTAAGCAAGTATCACTTTCCAAAAAAAATTTGGCCAAGGATTTATCTCTTAGTGACAGTGCTTTGTTTTCCTCATGGATGTAAACTACTTAATCAAGAAGTGGTCATTGCCTATTTTATTGGTAGGTCCTCTCAATAGGTTAGTTACTTTGAGGTTCCTATGGTACTCCTCACAATGAGTTTTTGGGATTTCACCCAAGCACTTCTCATAGTTATGTGGTCAGGTTTTACCCAAATTTGAAATAGATTATTATGATATAAAAAATTATTTAAATTAATTATGCCACAAAATAGAGTGAATAATTTTTTAAAAATTATTGAAAGGAATTATGTAGTAGAATAAAGGTAAGACTTTTTGAAGAAAAAAATTGGCCATGGAAAGTGCTATGATACTAGATGAGAGGTCATTTAACATTTTTGGTAATATTGGTGTATTATTCTTAATTTAGTTAAAGGGTCTAAGTACTAAAATTAGTAAATAAATATGTAATTATTAAACTACTAATTTGTGAAATTGTATTGTAATTCAAACTTTTCTAAAAATAGTAATAAGGAGAAGAAAATAAGACTTAGCTAGAAAATGATTGATCTAACTGAGATAGAGGCTAGAATGCACTATGTAAGATTGGGACACTATCATAAACTGAGATCTAAACTTCATTTTTTGATTTTAGTCAATCTCTACCACTATTGTCTTGAGGATTTTAGCTTTTTGGGTTTTATTCGCTAGGTCTGTGTGACCCTGTCTATGAAGTTTTGATAGATAGAAGTTTATATAGATCTTTGTAGATCATATTTTTTATTCAAACCCTATCTTTCAATGTGTTTTAATCAATTCTAAGCAAGAGGGAAGGTTAGTTCATGTAATATTCACTAAACATGTATCCACACCCCTTGTGTGGGCATGCTACCTACATACCAATACTTTGAAGAGGGATCAAGCCATATCTAGTTATCCCACTTGATGTTCTTTATGTAATTGTGTGTATGAAGATGCAAAATGCTAAACTTAATGTGATTGAAGTGGATAAGGATTGGTGTAGGGATTTTAATAAGCTTTTAAGTGTGTTGGCTAGTTGTATGCAGAGAATAGGGAAGATTACTTAAGTAGTCTTGCTTGCTTAGTGATAATTGCCAACCCTTTTCAAATGATCTTTGAATGGGATTTTATAGGGATTTATTAGTTATGGGTTGAATGTGATCACATTAGGCTGACAAAGAGAAATATGGGGAACCAAAATGAAATGACTTTTGGGGCCAAAAATGGACTTGGATAAGAGCATCAAAAGTGGATAGGAGTGGCACTAGTGCTATAATCTAATTTGGGTGTTATTTTCCTAAGTAGAAGAGAGCTAGAGAGATAGATTAGTCATAAAAAGAGGGGTCTGTCTCAGCTAGTATCGAGTATAGAAGGCTCCAGATAACTAGAAATTAGTGAAAAGATGCTTATGTGGGTTATGAGAACAAGCAAGTGGGACCTATGGGTTGGGTGTCACAAGCCACACTCAAGTTACCAATTTTAGTAATTCATATGACTAAATTTTCCCTCCCTTTATTCAAGTAATGTAGCAAAGTGAAATACTAGGATAAAGGACAAATAGAAAAGGTACTTGAACTTACCTATAAGGGTGAAATTCATGAATCTATTTGATGTTAGGTGTGCATAGAGAGAGCACATTATGAAGTGAAAATCTGCAAGAGAAAATAAAGAGTCTATCAATTCTTACTAGATCTCTATATATAAAGTAAGAATATATAAAAATAAATAAGAGAGAAAGGAAGAGAAAAGAATAAATACACCTCACCAAGTACATAGACCAATACAAAACTTGTTGTGATGCTAGATGATGTTGTATCAGGAGTAAGATTGTGAACACAGTTGAGTACTCAATTCCATAGAAGTGGCTCAAGAATGCAAAGGATAGCCCTTTAAATCCACTATTACCCACTATGTGAAGCTACGTGATCATTCATATGTTGATTAATTTTTGGACTATGTGTCCAATACCTCTAAGTAGGTGGCTCAATAATACAAAGGCTATCTAGTCCTTTGGCTCCATCATTGCTCCATGAAGTGAAAAAATGAACTAATACCGATATGGATGTATATGCCATATGATATGGATCCTAAAGCCCATGAATGTACTTTGATTTGATAATTTTGGCATTGGTAGATGAATGTATGTTGGAAACTAGGCCACTCTTGGCCATTCTAAAAGATGGAGTTTAGGCTTGTATGAAAGTCACTCTAAAACTGATGCGATAGGATTATATGAAATCCACTTAGGAACTTAGGAATGTGGATGTTAGGATTGTATTAAATATATTACAAAATGATGCCAACTATCTATAGATATAATAAGGCATGCAACTACTGAGAATGCCTAGGTAATACTGAACTCGAAAAGGAAAAGAAAACAAATGTGTCGCACACATTGCCCCCAACCACTGGTGCCTGGAACATGGATTATAATATAGAAGTTATATCAAATATGATGTCTAAAAATAGAAGTGATAACCATAATTCCATGTATGATTCCCCCTATATCTAGATTCTTTGAGAAAAACTATACTAGAACTATTGAATCTAAACTAGTTTGGCTATACAAAACTATAGTTAAACCTATGTTTCTGCCTCCTTCTAGAAAGTATAGTTTTTTTATCTATTTAGATAGGAGTACTAAAAATAGATAGTAGTGACACCAACACTATTTTACTATCTTGATGTTATTGTCTTTGGCCAAATTTGGTAATTGATCTGACATTTTCATTATCTACCTAGTCTATTTTGATTGGTTTGATGTCTGGTTGTTGTTCTAGGTGTGTTGAAAGCTATATTTTTGAATGTTAAGAGATCTAATATCTATGAAAAAACTCCTATTTTTTTCCCTCTCTTCTAATGATAGGAATTAAGACCTTATAATGACTTCCCTCAGAAAAAAGAGCCCTATAAGTGTGTTATGCCACAAAGATACATGATATAGAAATCATAATAAAAAAGATATCTCAATAAATAACATGGTTTGTAATAAGATATTATTAGATGAATAGGAGTATGCCTAGATAGATATAAAAATGTAATATCATGTGAAATATACTAAACTAGAACTAGAAGTCTGGCTAGTTGTTAGTTGTCATAGAAGGATGGAACATGATGTCTATCATGGCATCTAAGAAAGCAAGAACAATGAATGATGTGGATCATGGCATTACCAACAATAAGAATAAAATAAGAAACAAGCACACAAGGAAAGAAGAGAGAAACATACAAGGGTGGCCAAGGGGACAAATAAACAAGGGATATGGGCACATGTCACTCATACTAGAAGGAAATCATATAAGGGATGTTCAAATACCACATACACATACAATTGAAATAAGCAAGGTTGGTGTGGAAGCCATAATCATATAGTAGATTACAGGTAAAGGACATTGGAAAATGTCCTGAGGAACACACAATACATAGAAGTAAAAGACATTGGAAAATGTCTTATGGCACATACAAGAGATAATCAAGAATTGAGAAATGCCATCATATCTAGCTACACAAAGCAAGAAAGGAAAGCATGTAAACAACTAGAAATACAATCACATCTAACTAATCAAAGCAAGAAGTGAAAGTATGTAAGACATGTTAGTACAAGACTAGGTATATGCTAATAAATACACAAGTGATATATACTAATGAGTGTCATTATAATAATCTATGTAAGCTAGTAAGTAATGTACATCAATCATGATAACTAGAGTGTGTGGTGTAAAAATGATGGTGTAGTTATGTAGAAGATGTCCCCAATGGGTATATATCGATGTGTGTCTCAAATGTAGTATGATGCCACCATACTGGGTAAAATGAAGAGATCAAAGAGATAGATGTCACTGTGCACACTCAAAGGAGATCAAGTGAAGCATGGTAATGTACATAAATTGACAAACAATAACATAGAGTAGAAAATGTAAGTCTAGCATGATAGTAGAAATGTAAAGCATGGATAATGCATACAATCAAAATATTTTTGATGTTTTTGAGTTATTTTAATGTTTTTGGAATTTTGATATATCTGAATGTTTTTGGATTTTTGATATAAGGTATGTACAATAAATCATGAAGAGACTATGTACAATAAAAATTGAGAAACTATGTACAAGTAAGTAAAAATAAACTATGTACAAGTGAGGTTGAGGAGAGATGATACTAACTAATGAGTTCATGGGAACTCTCTATCATGGTCTGTTATATCAAACAAAGGAATCATGCATGACCGTGAAGCATGTTGGAATGGCTATGAATATGACTATAAATATTTAGATTCATTGTTGGTATCTTGGAAATCATAATAACCTGTATTGTTCCACTCATCACTATCTTCTTGATTTTGAACCAATGGAATGCTAGTGTTGACTTTTGTTGTATTTTTATATTTCCCTTTGATAAATTATGTTTGTGAATGATTTAAATTATGATGTTTAATAAATACCAAACCTTGGTGATAAACATTATCAACTACTAGAATAGGAGTAGTGATGCCTTGAGCTTGTTTGCCCAACCCTTGACCTTGATAATCAAACTAGTGTAGATATTTTTAACCAAACCCATAATGATTTGAAAGGTGAGCCTCATTTTAGAGAGGTATATTTGTATATTTTTCATTCTTAACATGTGCTTGTGGTAGTGTTCCTTGATCTATTTTTTCTTTTTTATCCTTTTGTTGTTCTAAGTTATGCTTTGGTAACCACTTTAGTATTATTCAATGAATTTGACCCTTTATGAATGTGTTCCTATGTCACTATGGATTGATTGAATGATGTACCTTATATAGGGTTCTCATTATCAATTATTTGTTGTATATATTTTTTCAATGTAAAACATGAATCTGTGTGATGCCCATGCATTTTATGATAAGCACAATAATATCTAGGTCTTCTTACTGGATGTAGAAGAGGTAGTTTGATTAACTTAGATTTAATCATTTCCCTTAGTTCCTCACTTGAACACTTTTTTGACCTTTGAATGATTTTCAAATCACTAGTTGTAGAGTTACTCTATTGTGATTTCTTTTTTTGATATGTAATGTTGCTTACAACCAACTGACTAAGTGAAGGTGCATATACATGATTGAAACTAGGATGCCTTTGAGGCTTTTGTATTATAACATGATTTTTCAATGTTGTGGCATTGTCATGTAATAACTGATTTTGCATTTTTACATTTGAAATTAACTTGTTCATACTGGTGATTTGATCCCTTAGATTCTTATAATTGTAAACCCTAGTTCCTTCTAATTGAACATGTAAACACATATGTTGAATATGGTTTAAAGAAGCTATAAGATGAATGTATGCATTAAGAATAATAGTATTTGTTTCCTCATCTTTTGGATGGGTCATATCATGGACTTGGTTAGAGGGAAAGTATCTATCACCCACTTGGGGGAGAGGAGGAGAAGGAATTTCTTTACTATGCATAAAATATAACATTGAAACTTGACAGGTGGTAGTTAGCTTATTTAAAAACCATGAAACCAAGGAGTTAGGTATATCTAGGTAGAAACCATATATATGGGATGAAATACATGTAATTGGAGTTATAATTTGTATAACAATATGATTATAAATAATATTCCACATGAGAGAGAGAGAGAGAGAGAGGGAGAGAGAGAGAGAGAGAGAGAGAGAGAGAGAGAGAGAGAGAGAGAGAGAGAGAGAGAGAGAGAGAGAGAGAGAGAGAGAGAGAGAGAGCAAACAATGGATAGAGAGTATGAGATTGTATACTAATGCATAAATAAATTTTACATGTGCTATGATATGTCCAATATGTGTGGCAAGATAAAATTGAAAATTTTTCCATATGAGAGATAAAAATCAAAGGGTGTTGAACATGGAATTGTGCATTAATGCATAAATAAATTTGACTTGTAACATTATATTTCTAACATGTTTAACAAAATAGAGTTAGCAATTATTTTGCATGAGAGAGAGAGAGAGAGAGAGAGAGAGTATGCAAAAGAAATATTTAAATCTTGTGCATGTTTAGAAATAAATTTTGTAATATCATCCCTTATTATGAAAATTAAGTATGAAAGGGAAAGAATGAAACTTTACATTAACATATGGTAAACTTCATCATTCATGTACATAATAGGACCAATGATGGTCTTCTTATTATTTGCTAAAAATGAAAGAAATATTTGAAAATAAGTGAGATCTATTTTTGAAATCTGATTTTAGATGGAAGGTAATACCTCAAGAAGCAATGGGACCTAGTATATGCATCTAGGGTTTTTAAAAATAATTATTTATGAAAATTGCTATTGAATTTTGAAATTTAAAAAGAATTTTTGAGTGAAATATGCAACAAAAAATTATAAATTTATTAAAAATTTTGTGATTTAAAGAGACCTAGAAGATGAAACTAGGGTTTTTAAAAATAAATGTTTTTGAAAATTACTATTGAATTTTAAAAATTGAAGTGAATTTTTGATTTTAATATGCTAGTAAAAAATTATAAAATTATTAGAAAATTGTAGAGTAAAAACTACTCTACGTTTCATTTTGATTTTCAGCTGTGCACTGCAAAATTTTGTCCCCACATAATTTGGTTCAAGACAACAAAGTTGAAATAGAGCATGGGCTTGATTTCCTTTTGATTCATTTTTTTATCTAAGTGTCAAAATCGAGTGGAAGTTGCCAAGTGTCAATAGCCGAGGCACCTTTCATAAATTTTATAAGTTGGTCAAGACATGCCACGTATCTCATAGCAACTCAGCAAAACATGACAAGTGTCAGCATCAACGTTTCATATTAGCATCCACATTTCAAATCTCTTTTTAGCAGAAGGTTTCAACAAGCTAAGTATCAGGATCAGGCAGAAAGTGACAAGTGGTAATCATGGAAGGTTTCAATTTGTTTTTCTAAAAGTGATGGAAGATGCCATGTATCTCAGTTGAAGAGAGTGGAATCCACCACATGTAGAGATCTAAATTATCTTCATTTTGCTTCACCGATATAGCAAAGACTATGGTGGGTCTCAGGTTTTGTTTCTAAAGCAAGCAGAAGCCACCAAGTGTCACTATCTATGTAAATATGAAATGAGGCCTGATTGTTTCTATAATATAAATAGAGTGATGTGGAGACCAGCATGTGTCACCTTCCACAAGTTTCTCAAAAGGTGGCTAAAAGCAGTCGAGATTGCCACATATCCCTAGTTAAGTAAAGCGGAGATCACCATGTGTCCTTTGTTGAGGCAAGTGGAAATTGCCACCTGTCCTTATGCTCCTTTTAAAATTACTTAGGCAAAAAATATTGTGGGTCTTATTTTTTGTTAAGTTGTTAAAGTTTTGAAGAAGCAGATTGCGACAGGTGTCAAAGGTGGAACACTCTTAAGCAAAGATACAAAAGAAGTATAAGTTACGCGAAAAGTGCCACGTGTCTTCGGTAAGTGCTGCAAAACATGCCAAGTGTCATTCTCCAATAATAAGAAGGATTTGAAGGAATTGGCCAAGTGTCCTCTTTTGTTTAAAATAAGGGAGCATCCTGCGATCTATTTGAGCAAATGAACTGTCGAAAGATAGAGCGTTTTAGAATCTAATAAATATCTTCTGTTAGACACTTCTAGTTTGGTTAGATTTCAATTAGGCCATTAGATTGGGAACATACAGACAATCTAGAGTGAATCCAAGGCTATAAATAGAGGTGCAAAGATCACCAAAAAGATCATGATCAGATACTTAGAGAGAATTTTTTGAGAGAATTATTGTTAAGAGTTTAGACTTTCTAGAGATGTGATTAAGAATATCATTTGCCTTTGTTCTATTTTCTTATGTTGGAAAGTTTATGTAACTGTGCATGTTTTTGTACCTCTTATATGACTGGAGAATTAATGAGAAGATTGAATCCTATGCCTTTGTTGATATTTTTTGTGTCATTGCAAAAGTAGTCTAGGCTGTGCTGTCAAGAGTTTTAGACTTTTTAGAGCTGTGATTAGGAATATCATTTGCCTTTGTTCCATTTTCTTGAGTTGGAAATTTTATATAACTGTGCATGTTTCTGTGCCTCTTATGTGACTAGAGAATTCAAATAAGAAGATTGAAACATGTGCCTTTGTTGATATTTTTTGTATCACTGCAAAATCAATGTATGCTGTGAGCCTCTATTTCTATTGTTTCCATTTTTTACATTGATCATGCCTTGTTTGCTCTTAAATGTAATTAAATCTTGCATATAGTTTCATTGTGATTAGATTAAGGGTTGAATTACATTCAGGCACATCACTATAGTTATATTTTCTTTCTTGCATTTGTGTTTCTGTTAAAATTTCTATCCCTTTTCCCAGTTACACTTGATATAAAGAAGAGACCAGTTTCTTAAAAATTTGGAGGTTGTTTCAAGTCACAAGTCCCACATCTTGAAACTTTCCATTATTGGTGTTAGAAACAAGTACAATTTTAACCATCAACAATTTTTGGCATGCTTGGTTAGACCATTTCTTGAAGTTTCTTTCAAGAACTTATGAACTAGAGAGCTACAAGGAGTTAGAGCTATGGACCAGTAACCAGATCATAATCTGCTTTAAATCCAAGTATTCTTTTGCCACCTTTGGTAACTAGTCCAAGAATAAGAGTCAACCATTTTATACCAATACCAAGAGCAAATATGGGAGCCCCTATAGCCCCAAGAAATTATACAAGTTAGAACATTGGTAGTCCTTTGATTCTCCCAATACCACTAGCCACTTGGGACCCTATCCCAGTGAATGCCCTAAAAGCTCTACCCAAATTCAGTGGGCAAGACTTCAAAACACTTGAAGAACACCTGCAAGATGTATCAGATGTCTGTGTTATACATGTTGTCACACAACAAAATGTGGCCATAAGATTATTAACAGCTTCTTTTAAAGGGAAAGCTCTAGCATGGTATTGGTCTTTGACCCCAAATACCATATCTACATGAGATCAGCTTTGAGATATTTTCTTTGAAATATTTGAAGAGAAGGGTGATAAGTCTTCTTTATTATAGCGATTGATTACCATCCAAAGGGCACCACAAGAAGCGATGACTGACTTCAATTCTAGATTTCAAAAGACTTGGGAAAGAATCCCTACTATAGCTAGACCATTACTAGGTATGGATATAGTTTTCTATCTTAAGGTTTTAAATTTAGACATATCTATTATGATTTAGTCACTTGGAGGTTAGACTCTCCCAGAGGCTTATGACTATGTAGTTAGAGCTGAAAATAATTTGATAGATGCTGGAAAATTTCCTCCAAGGCCTCCCATGCCTATGTTTCTTGAGATTTCCTTGCCATTACCTCAAGAAGCCCCTAAATCTATAGCCCCACTTGTGCCTATGTACACATATCCTCAACCACCTACTAAATAAATTGTCCTTGCCCAGTCATCTGAGTTGGATGATATCAAGAATATCCTAAGGACATTTTTTAATGAGCTAATTAATATAAAGAGATAGTAAAATCTTTTACCTTGGCCTCCATATCAAGGCTATCAATTAAATAGATTCTCATCACAACCAAACCAATACTGGGGTCCTCAAAGGCAAAATAACCCTTAGCTAGCAAATCAATTAGTTGCAGTCCCTACACCCTCACAAACTGTTTCCCCCAATTTGAATAGGGAGATTATTCTAGGGCAAAATAATTATGTAGATAACACTAATGCCTAGTGTTTCCCTTGCAATAATGCTCATACACCTAGAGATTGTTCCATGGGTAATTTACAACAAAAGGTGGTAGAGTAAAGAAGAATGGATGGATAGTTTGCAAGTTCTAGTGACAATCAAGCCTACTAGTCTTTTGGTATGCAAAATTCAATCTTAATGTTCTAGATGCAAGGGATATATTTGCAATGAGAAGAATAAATAGACCTATAATATGATTTTTTCTCATGGGTTGAAGATGAAGAATCAGTATTCTTGAATGAAGTTTCTGCTTCCAAGAAACCAGTGATGCAATCAGACTACTATACTAGATCAAAAAGAAGAATGTTGGAACAGCCTAAAGTTGTAAACAATGAAGTTATGGAGAATACTCTATTTTAAAGTCATCAAAACATAGTAGTTAGATAAGAAGTGCTTTAGCTAGTGCAGAATCAAGTAGTTCCTGGAAAAATTCAAGAAAAGGCAATGTATCCGTATTTTCTAAGAATTCAAACTTTGGGACCAATGAATGTGGTGGATCAACTGAGGATGACTCTAGCACAAGTAATTTGGGACATATTAGCTATTCCTAAATAAAGGACACTATTACAAGAAGCTCTTCAAAGCCAAGCAATGCCCAAATGTACTGAAGGACTTGTTGATAAAATAAAAATCAAAGATACAATTCATCTGTAGACAATAGCCTTAGTGAACAATGCACCAGAGGTAAACAAATCCAAACCGGGTCCCTTCTATTTAACTTTGATAGTTAGAAAGAAACTGTTGCATAATGCAATGATAGATTCAGGGGCTAGTACTACAATAATGCCAAAGCAAATAGTAGATTCTTTAAAGATAAAGTATGAGCCACTCGCTAAAGGAGTTATATAGCTAGATGGCAAATCAGTGCAAATAATAGGGAGAATTGAACAACTTCCATTACGATTATATACTTGTTCAAATATAATTGTAAATCAAGATGTAGGAGCTATAGATATACCTCTTGTATTTGGCTTATGTTTATCAAGAGACTTTACAGCCAAGATAGGAGGAGATATGTCTCTTGATTGGTCTCACTTAATTCTAAGAACTAAATATGGTTCAAAGATGAAAATTCTATCTGAACCACTATCAAAGGATCACATCACAAATAAACCAACATCAAAATTAGAGGTAGATCATGCTATGATAAATAAGGAAGAAAGGGTTTTTGTTGAAGAGTTAGGCGACTGGACTAAGCATGATCAAAGAAAAGAAAATAACCAGTTGTTAGCTATGATACAAAGTGACCCATATGAAAATTATGACTCTACTGGTCTAGGCACTTATGTTATTTTTGATGAGGACCATGAAATCCCAAATGTTTTAAGGGAAGAAATTCCAACTAATCAATAATCTGAAAAAGATTTAGAAATCTGGACCTTAAATTTTGATGGGGCTAGAAGTAAAAATGGTGTTGGAGTAAGAATTTGTCTTACTGCTCCAAATGGTGAAAAAAATTTAAGGGATATCCATTTTCAATTTGCTTATACTAATAATGATGTCGAGTATGAATCTTTAGTACATGGGCTCCTATTAGCCAAGAAAAAGGGAATAAAGAATCTGATAGTACAAGGAGATTCAAAACTAGTAGTAAAGCAAATCAGAGAAAAGGCAATAGAAAAGAATGTAAGGATGAAATCCTATAAGCATAGAATTTGGGACTTAATAGAATATTTTGAAACTTTCAATATTGAAGTAGTCCCTAGGATTCAAAATTTTGAAGCTGATAGGATGGCACAGATTGGCTCGCAGTTTGATCCGGCAACTAGCCTATTAGTTAACAATGAGTCAGTAAAGGTTATAGTAAGGCCAACTATCCTAGATAACGATGAGAATTGGAAAGTATTTGAGAATGATTTTCAAGTACTCTCATTCTTGCAACAATCAGGGGAATTCACCGATCAATTGCAACCAAAGATTGAAGAGGCATATGGGGATCAAATTATACAATTAAAGAATAATAAGCTTCCCAAAGGTTTAATCACTTTAGAGAACCTTTTTGATCCAGAAGATGTAAACCTGGAGAAGAAAAGGTTCCAAGCAAACAAAGAAGATTATTCTGAAATAGAGGTGAGTGAAGGAAAAAAATTAAAAGTTGGAAATTCTGCAACTCAAGTAGAAAAGAAAAGGCTAATTGAGTTATGCAAAAAATATGACAGAGTCATAGCCTAGAGCTATGAAGACCTTCATGGATATAATAGAGACATTATTCAGTACATAATAGAATTGACTGAAGGATCTAAGCCAGTCAGATAGAAATAGAGGCCAGTGAATCCAAGGATTGAGCCTCTAATGGTGGACGAGTTGCAGAAACTTTTAGATTCTAAAATAATTTTTCCAATCAAACACTCAACTTGGGTATCAAATCTAGTACCAGTTAGAAAATAGAATGGTGATATAAGACTTTGTGTAGATTTTAGAGATCTAAACAAAGCATCTTTGAAGGATCACTATCCCTTGCCCTCCATGGAACAAATTATACAAACTGTGGCTAGATCAGAGAGATTTTCTTTGCTAGATGGTTTCTCTGGATACAATCAAATTTGGTTGGCTAATGAAGACCAATACAAAATTGATTTTACTACCAAATGGGAAACATTTGCATATGCTAAGATGCCATTTGGCTTATCAAATGCTGGAGCCACTTTTCAAAGAGATATGGATGTTGCATTTGGGGAACTGATAAATAAAATCATCCTAATTTATCTTGATGATCTTACTATTTTTTCAAAAAATGCTATTGATCATTTTGATCATTTAGAAGTTGTGTTTAAAAAATGTCAAGAATTTGGAATATCCTTGAATCCTAAGAAGTGTATCTTTGTTGTCCCTCAAGGCAAATTATTGGGACATATAGTATCTAAAGAAGGAGTCTCCATAGACCCAAAAAGAGTGGTAGCTATAATGAACTTACCTCTTCCAGTAAATAAAAAAATAATTCAATCTTTCTTGGGAAAGATTAATTTCGTCAGTCAGTTCATATCTGACTTTGCAGGCTTAGTAAGACCAGTGACACTCTTGTTGAAAAAATACCTAATTTTCAAGTGGACTACAGAAGGAAGGCAAGCCTTTAAAGAGGTCAAGAAAGCTATCTCAACAACTCCAATACTTTGAAACCCAAAATTTTCTAAGCCTTTTGTAATGTATGTATATGGAAGAGAGCTCAGTATTGTTGTTGTCTTAACACAAAAGGATGATAGACAGGAGGGAGAGCATCTAATAGCCTTTTTCTCAAGGACTCTTAGGGAATATGAAACTAGATATAACTTTGTAGAAAAACAAGCATATGCTATGGTAAAATCCCTCAAAAATTTTAGGCATATAGTATCAGGAAGTAAAATTTTGATACGTGTAGCTCATCCAAGTATCAAAGAATACATCATGGAGGGTGAAATTACTAAAAAAAGAGAAAAATAGATAACCAAGATCCTTGAATATGATGTAGAGGTCAAACCCACTAAGTTAGTCAGAGGTAGGGGTTTATGCCAATATATGACTTAAGAGCTTGAAAAGATGATACCTAAAGAGACAAATTCAGAAACAGAAGAAGAAATTGTATTAAGGATACAAGAAGTTGATTAGGAATCTTGGGTCACAAGCATGATTCATTTTATAAAAAAATGGGATTTACCCAAGGGAACTCCCTCCAAATAAGAGAAGATACTATAAGATGCAAGGAGTTAATTTTGTTTTAATTGAACAGGTTCTTTTCAGAAGAAATTCTGATGGCAAATTGTTAAGATGTGTAGAAAAGGTTGAGGCTAAGAAAATACTACATGAAATGCATCATGGAGTATCAGGTGGACATTTTTCTACAAAAACCATAGCTATAAAGATAAGTGAGGTAGGTTATTTCTAGCCTACTTTATTTACAAATTATTATCAGCTGGTTAAAAAATGTCAATCTTGTCAATATTATGTGGGGATGAGAAGGAATGAGACAATGCCTCTTAGTCCTATAATTATGGATGAACCTTTTGCTCAATGGGGTCTTGACTTCATTGGAATGATAAATCTAGTATCTAGTATGGGTCACAAATGGATCTTAATAGCCATAGATTATTTCACTAGATGGACCGAGGTAGTGCCACTCAAAGAAGCAACAGAAAATGTGATCCTAGATTTTTTAGGGAGTATCACTACTCATTTTGGGGTTCCTCGTACCATAATTTTAGATAATTCTAAAGCATTTTTAGGGTCTAAAGTATCTAACTTTGCATTAAAGCATGGAATATATCTGAAAACTTCCTCTAATTATTACCCTTAGGGTAATGGTTTGGCAGAATCAACTAATAAGAACCTGATTAGACTCATCAAAAGAATAGGGGCTGATCATCACAAAGAGTGGCATAAAGTGCTTAATCTAGCACTGTGGGCTGATAGAATCACACCTAAACAGGTGATCAAAATGTTCCCATATGAATTGGTCTATGGAAAGCCTACTGTAATACCTCTTAGCTTGGAAATTCATGCTCTCTAGTTGATCAAACAAATTGAAATTGAGGAAAATGGCCCCATGCAGGTCAAACTCACAGAACTTATAGAAGTTCAAGAAAAGACGGATGAAGTACATGATTAATTGGTAAAACATCAGAAAGTAGTTAAAGACTCTTTTGATAAAAGAACTTCAAATCCATATTTTGAAATAGGCTCAATTGTTTTGAAATGGGATGCAAGAGCTACCAAGCCAGGCCAATAAACAAAATTTGAAGCATTATGGACTGGCCCTTATAAAATTCATGCATGTAAACAAAAAAATTCATTTAAGCTAGAAATGATGGAAGGTGAACTTGAAGAGATTCCTATAAATGGAATCTATTTGAAACATTTTAGTTAAACTATGTTTTTTTAGTGATTTTTGATCATGCGGGAGTTGTAGATTCTTTTTGAGCAGGCTCAAAAGTCCTTGGGGTCACCAATAATTGTAGAGTAAAAATTACTCTATGTTTCATTCTGATTTTTAGCTATGCACTACAAAATTTTGTCCCCACATACTTTGGTTTGAGACGGTGAAGTTGAAACAGAGTGCGAGCTTGATTTCCTTTTGATTCATTTTTTGTCTAAGTGTCAAAATCGAGTGGAAGCTGCCAAGTGTTGACGATCGAGGCACCTTTCATAAATTTTATAAGTTGGTTAGGAAATGCCACATATCTCATAGAAACTTAGTGGAACGTGACAAGTTTTGGCATTCATGTTTCATATTGGCATCCACATTTCAAATGTCTTTTTAGTAGAAGGTTTCAACAAGCTTAAGTATCAAGATTAGGTGGAAAGTGGCAAGTGGCAATCATGGAAGGTTTCAATTTGATTTTCTAAAAGTGATGGAAGATGCCACATATCTCAGCTGAAGAGAGTAGAAGCCACCACATGTAGAGATCCAAATTATCTTCATTTTGCTTCACCAATATAGCAAAGACTATGGTCGGTCTCAGGTTTTGTTTTTGAAGCAAGTGGAAGCTGCCAAGTGTCACTGTCTATGTAAATATGAAATGAGGGTCGATTATTTCTATAATATAAATAGAGTGATGTGGATACCAGCATGTGTCACCTTTCACAAGTTTCTCAAAAGGTGGCTAAAAGTAGTGGAGATTGTCACATATCCTTAGTTAAGTAAAGTAGAGATGTAATGTCCCCAATTTTCTATTAAATGGTTTAATTAATTAATTAAATTATTATGGAAATAAAGTTGACTCCTTCTAGAAGTTTCCTGAAAGGCTTTAAAAGAAGGGGAAAGCAAAGCATTTGGATTATCTAATATCTTTGTTGCAAAAATTATTCTGAGTATTGGGAAGGTTGAATCTGTGATTCAGCTGAAATCTCTGAGGACGCAAACCTTCAATAGATTGGAGAAGAGTTGGACAAAAACCCAACACTTTTCAGAGGTGGATTCGTGACGAAATTCAGATTGTGCATATTGATCAGATCTGGAGCTTCAGAGGCCATTCATTGAGAATATCAGGGGTTCAGCATATGCAGAGGTTTCCAAGTATTTATTCCTTAGTTTTGATTTAAGATTTATATATTTTTATAGTCAGATCAGGTTTGGTACGAAATCCATACAAATCGGCACCAGGTCGTACCAACAGGTTCAGAGAAGGGAAGGGCACAATTTGTAGTTGTGGGCCACAGGGTTTTACAGAGACCGGCATCGGCACATAGACTGACATCGACCGATCAGCGACCGACGCCGGCAGTTAGGTAGTCACAGACAATCAGGCAGGCAGAGATCGCCACCAGACGATCAATGGCGGCAGTGTATCGACTGATGTCGGCATCATCATCACCGATGTTGGCGATTGTGTTTTTCTTGGACACAGCAGGCCGAGCACGCAGACCCAGGTTTTTATTTCTAGTTTGGTAGTTTGATATAATAATTGGGTTTTGAGACCACATCTGTAATAATTTTATGACATCTGGACTATATCATCAATTACATTCAGATTTATATGTTTGTCCATTTGATTGAATGCCCCAAGTAGTTGAAATCAATTTTATTTGTATTCAATTCTAGTTTGGGATCTTTCAGTGGTATCAGAGCCATGCATCTTGCCAGCCTGTAGGGGTAAAACTATTTTATTTCTATGCATCTTGGAAGATTTGATAGAAGCCATAGATATTTTACACGTAGTAGAGCTCAGTACGAGCGAGAGTTGGGTTTAGGACAGCCACCTATCATGGCCGAAGAATAGAGGAATGCCCATAGAAACCAGGATGAGGAAGAAAGAGAGATGATGAGGACCCTCATCACTACCCAGCCCAGGATTGTTTAGTCTCTAGACCAATTACAGGATACCATGGAGCATTTAGAGGTGGATAGACACAGAGGTAGGAGGAATAGATCAATTTTAGTGACTAGTAGTGATCATACCCATCACTCCAGTCAGCATAGTCACCATTCCTGTTCTTCAGTGGGGAGCTCCCGTCATTCCTCTAGGCAAAATCATCATCATACACCTATTCCAAATAGACCATTACTGCCTCAGTTTGTACCAGGTGGACAACCAGTACAGGTGGAACTACCAGAGATGGGGTTCCAAGAGTCCATTTTGGCAGTGATAGCAGAGTGGAGAGCTTTACCCCCAGAGGTTAGGGAGGTTTTTCCTTTACCCTAGTATTGTGCACAGTGTAGAGACACAGCCAGACTCAGGGGAGATCAGGGTAATAGACCACCATAGCAGCAGCATAATCATGACCTCAATAGAGCTACGGGGAAGATTACATTGGCTTCATATAATGGCTCTGGAGAGACTAGTGCAAGAGCTTGGGTCCACAAGCTAGACATATATCTTTCTTTGAGGCCCATGCCTGAGCGTGAGGCCCTTCAGTTTGCTGTATTACATCTAGAGGGGATTGCATATGATTGGTGGCACCATGGATTGGTCACCCAGGATCATGCTTTAGTTCACTCCTATGCTGAGTTCACTGAGATACTTATTACATGGTTTGACCGTAAGGATACAGAACTTTACTACAGGGAGTTGGCTCATCTTAGACAGAGTGGTCACGCAGAAACTTATATTAATGAGTTTCAGCATATTGTGGTTATGGTACCTGATATGCCTCAGAGACGGAGTGTGATGTTATTTATTGAGGGATTACAGGATAGACTTAAGGGACTAGTATGTGCTTTCCAACCAGCCACTCTTAAGGATGCCATTGATGTGACATTGAGACTAGATACTGTTCCCACTTCTTATCAGGGTGATAAGAAAATAGCCATGGATTCTTGGCCTATACAGAAGGCCAACGCACCACAAATTAAAGAAGGGTCATCCTCTATAAATCCTTAGATGAATCAGGAGACTAGGAATGACTTGAGGAGGAAAAAGTTATGTTTTTCCTGCAAAGACCCATGGGAACCAGGACACCGTTGCATGGGTAAAGGAAAGGTTCATTTGATTGAGGTAACTTCTGAGTGTGGAGATGAGGAGGTTTCTGATACGGACATTGAGGATAATATTGAGCAGGTTTAGACACAGTTGGAGTTAGACACCCCAGAGCCTTTGGCATCAGCCAAAGCAATTATGGCTACCCTCTCCAATTACCCTAACTTTCATGCCTTTCAATTGAAAGGTACACTTAAGGGTAAGTGGGTCATGAGCTTGGTAGATACAGGTGCTACACATAACTTCATTGACCGGAAGTTAGTGGGAAGACGTGGATTACAGTATGAAAAGTTTGGTGGTTTAGGGGTAAAGGTGGCAGATGGTGCAATTTTGGGTTGTACCAAACGGATTCCACAGCTTAGCATTCAGATGGGGGATTACACTCTGACCGATGATTTTTATGTGTTTCCTTTAGAGGATTATGATGTGGTCTTAGGCATGCAGTGGTTACAGGGTATTGGGCGCTACATTATTGATCACCGCCGTATGCAGTTAGAATTCCTTTCTGGGGGAAGGAAGATTATCTTGAAGGTAGCACAAGATGGAGGACCTAAGGAGGGGTCATCTCACAGGATGGAGTCTCATTTTATAACTGATGTGGTAAATAATTCTATTTATTGCAGGGCATTTTCCTTTCCAATTATAAGTCAACAGCCTTATGGAGATTGTAAGAGTTTGATAATCAGAGTAGCACAGCGGCCTTTTTCTAAGTCTAAGGTATGTGATGGTGAATTTACTAATTACATATTGAGGATTATCACACTACTCTCTAGGAGAAACAAGGTAAATGTAGTCACAGATATTTTCTAGCATGGTGTTTTTGACAGAAGAGTTTGCAAGTTTTTGAGAATAATATGGGATCCAGGAAGTTGGTGTTGGAAAGAATTGCTTGAGGACAAGCAATTTCTAGGAAGGGAGGATTGTAATGTCCCCAATTTTCTATTAAAATGGTTTAATTAATTAATTAAATTATTATGGATATAAAGTTGACTTCTTCTAGAAGTTTCTCAGAAGGCTTTAAAAGAAGGGTAAAGCAAAGCATTTGGATTATCTAATATCTTTGTTGCAAAAATTATTCTGAGTATTGGGAAGGTTGAATCTGTGATTCAGCTAAAATCTCTGAGGATGCAAACCTTCAGTAGATTGGAGAAGAGTTGGATGAAAACCCAACACTTTTTAGAGGTGGATTCGTGATGGAATTCAGATTGTGCATATTGATCAGATTTGGAGCTTCAGAGGCCATTCATTGAGAATATCAGGGGTTCAGCATATGCAGAGGTTTCCAGGTATTTATTCCTTAGTTTTGATTTAAGATTTATATATTTTTATATTCAGATCAGGTTCGATATGGAATCCGTACAGATCAGCACCAGGCCGTACCAGCAGGTTCAGAGAAGGGAAGGGCACAGTTTGCAGTTATGGGTCACAGGGTTTTACAGAGACTGGCATCGGCACATAGACTGACATCGGTTGATTAGTGACTGACGCCGGCAGTCAGGCAGTCACAGATAATTAGGTAGGTAGATATCGCCACCAGATGACCGACGGTGGCAATGTATTGACCGACGTTGGCATCATCATCACCGACGTCGGTGACTGTGTTTTTCTTGGACACAGCAGGCCGAGCATGCAGACCCAAGTTTTTATTTCCAGTTTGGTAGTTTGATATAATAATTGGGTTTTGAGACCACATCTATAATAATTTTATGACATCTAGACTATATCATCAATTACATTCAGATTTATATGTTTGTCCATTTGATTGAATGCCGCAAGTAGTTGAAATCAATTTTATTTGCATTCAATTCTAGTTTGGGATCTTTCAAGAGATCACCATGTGTCCTTTATTGAGGCAAGCAGAAATCACCACTTGTCCCTATGCTCCTTTTAAAATTGCTTGGGAAAGAAATGTTGTGGGTCTTATTTTTTGTTAAGTTGTTAAATTTTTGAAGAAGCGGATTGCAACAGGTGTCAAAGGAAAAACACTCCTAAGCAAAGATACAAAAGACATATAAGTTACGTAGAAAGTGCCGCGTGTCTTCGGTAAGTGTTACGGAACATGCCAAGTGTCATTCTATAGTAATATGAAGGATTTCAAGGAATTGTCCAAGTGTCCTCTTCTTTTTAAAAGAAGGAAGCATCTTGTGATCTATTTGAGCAAATGAACTACCAAAAGATAGAGCATTTCAGAATCTAAGAAATATCTTCTTTTAGACACTTCTAGTTTGGTTAGATTTCAGTTGGGCCATTAGATTGGGAACATACAGACAATCTAGAGTGAATCCAAGGCTATAAATAGAGGTGCAGAGATCACTAGAAAGATCATGATCAGATACTTAGAGAGAATTTTTTGAAAGAATTGTTGTCAAGAGTTTAGACTTTCTAGAGTTGTGATTAGGAATATGATTTGCCTTTGTTCTATTTTCTTATGTTGGAAATTTTATGTAACTATGCATGTTTCTGTGCCTCTTATATGACTAGAGAATTAATGAGAAGATTGAATCATGTGCTTTTGTTGATATTTTTTGTGTCGTTGCAAAAGTAATCTAGGTTGTGTTGTCAAGAGTTTGACTTTCTAGAGCTATGATTAAGAATATCATTTGCCTTTGTTCAATTTTCTTGAGTTGGTTCAATTTTCTTGAGTTGGAAATTTTATATAACTGTGCATGTTTCTGTGCCTCTAATGTGACTAGAGAATTCAAATAAGAAGATTGAACCATGTGCCTTTGTTGATATTTTCTATATCACTGCAGAAGTAGTCTATGCTGTGAGCCTCTATTTCTATTGTTTCCATCCTTTACATTGATCATGCCTTGTTTTCTCTTAAATGTAATTGAATCTTACATGTAGTTTCACTGTGCTCAAATTAAGGGTTGAATTACATTTAGGTGCATCGCCATAGTTAGATTTTCTTTCTTGCATTTGTGTTTCTGTTAAAATTCTTATCCCTTTTTCTAGTATACACTTGATATAAAGAAGAGACCAGCTTATTAAAAATATGGAGGTTGTTTCAAGTTGCAAGTCCCACATCTTGAAACTTCCCATTTTTGGTGTTAGAAACAAGCACAAATTTAACCATCAACAAAAATTATTGGAAAAATACTGGGACCTAGTATGGGCAACTAGGGTTTGAAAGAAAATTATTTTAAAATTACTATGAAATTTTAAAAATTAATGTTAATGTCTAATTTTAATATTTAGGTAAAAAAATCAAAAAAATATAGGAAAAATTAGTAAGAAATTTACCCTAGGGTTTCTAGGGTTTCTGTGCACAAATGAAGTTGAGTTCACCAAATGATTTAACTTTTTTAGGAATATTGATGTATTATTCCTAATTTAGTTAAAGGGTCTGAGTAGTAAAGTCAATAAATAAATATACAATTATTAAGCTATTGATTTATGAAATTTGATTATAATTCAATTTTTTCTAAAAATAGTAATAAGGGGAAGAAAACAAGACTTATCTTGAAACTAATTGATCTAATTAATACAGAGGCTAGAATTCATTATGCAGGACTAGGACACTATCATAAACTAATATCTAAACTTAGTTTTATAATTGGACAAGAACTAAAATTGGATAGGAGTGGCACTATCACTATATTCTACCTCTACCACTATTATCTTGAGGATCTAATCTTTTGGGGTTTTGTTCACTAGGTCTGTGTGACTCTATTTATGAAGTTTTGGTAACTAGAAGTTTGTATATATATTTATATAGTAGATTTTATCTTCAAACCCTAATTTCCATTGTGTTTTGACCAATTTTGAGAAAGAGGGGGGGTTAGTGTGTGTAAGATTCACTGAACGTGTATTCACACCTCTTGTGTGGGCACACTACCTATATACCAATACTCTGAAGAGGGATCAAGCCATATATATTTATCCCACTTGATGTTATTTATGAAATTATTCATATGAAGATGAAAAATGCTAAATTGGATATGCTTGAATTGGCTAGGGACTAGTGTAAGGATTTGAATAAGCTTGTAAGTGTGTTGGTTGGCTATATGTAGAGAATACAGAAGATTGCTTGAGTAGTCTTACTTGTATTCTTGCTTACTTAGTGATAATTTACAACCCTTCCCAAATGATATTTGAATGGGATTTTATAGGTATCTATTTGTCATTGGTTTAATATGATCATTTTAGGCTAACAAGGAGAAGGATGGGGAACTAGAAGGAAATGACCATTTGGGCCAGAAATGGACTTAGAAAAGACTACTAAAAGTGAACAGGAGTGGCTCCAAAACTATATTCCAAGTTAGGTTCTATTATCTTGAACAAATAAGACTTAGGGGGATGGATTAATATAGAAATATGGGTTTGGCTTAGCTAGGATTAGGTCTGGAAGGCTATAGATGACTGGGTATCAGTAAAATGGGTCGTGAGAGAAAACAAGGACTTATGGGTTGGGTGTCATAAGCCGCACTCAAGTTACTAATTTTTGCATTTTATATGACTAAAATAATATATTCTTGCAACAAATTTATAAAAATGCATGGAATAATAGATTTGTAAAACTAGAAGAAGCACTGAAATGATTATATTGATTACAGGCCACTTTGAGGGGGTAACCTCCTTTGAGCAAGCTCAATACAATAAATTTGTGGATGCTTCATTCACCTCAACACTTATATATTAATTATAATCTAATAAACTAATACTTATAATTACTTTAGGATAAAACAAAATGTTCATGGGATGACTTACAAAGCATATGTATTCATAGAAACTATTACACTAATAAAACACAGAGAAGGGGTAACATGGGTTCATAACAAATGAAAACTAAAGAATGTAAGATTAATACTAATAAGGTTATTTCATAAGAACAAATATGTGAGTTGGGTAATGTGTAAATGGAGGAGAAAGTGATCAAAAAACTACCCTTAATCATAGTATATCTAATCATTAATGAGATTAAAAATATTTCCCCACCTATACTTTCTGGTGAAGAGACCAATTATGTAGTCGATGCCTGGAAGGTTCACTTGGAAAAGTATTTTAATATGCAAAATGTATTATAACATAAAAACTAGGGTGATATTGTTCCCTTATCATGGAATCATATCTATTCCTTAGAAGGATATCAACCCATGATCTCACTGGGGTTATTTTTGAAAAGAAGTTTTATAAGAGGTACTTGAGTACAAATTTTAAGGAATACAAAATTATTAATTTTTAACTATTAAAACAAGAGAATATGATATTCATTGAGTATGGGAATAAGTTTCTAAATCTATCATGTCACATAAACTACATCCATGACAAAGATACTAAGGTGACCAAGCTCAAACTTGAACTGAATGAAATATTGATGCATGATGTCAATATGACTAATCCTAAAACCTTGGTGGCTATTATAAAATCTGATCATAAGGTAGAAGAGAAGGAAAAATTTTGTCAAAAGGAAAGTGAAGTTTTTAAAAATAATAGACTATATATTAAATCTAAAAGTATCTCCCCACTCCTAAAAGTTTTAAGAAATCATATATGAATAGGAGATTTACTATAAATACTAGTGGCCTTGGTAAGTTCCAAGGGTAGAATAATAATTCTAAGTCCCAAAAATCACTTAAATCTAAGTTAAACAGTAGAAAATAGACCCAAGGCAACCATCATGGGCAAAAATCAAGGGATAATTTTATTCCTCTTGCACCTACTAGGACTATCCAATGTTGGGAACATGGTGATAACCACTACCAGAAGGACTCTCCCAAGATAAAATTAGGGAAATAAATGAACCAAAGGGTATATGCAATAGTGGATAATCAAAATGTTGATTTTAAAAGAACTCTAATTGAAACTAGAGGTATATTATCTGGTTTATATATTTTTATTTTATTTTATTGTAGTGTTGCAGATT
Organism: Torreya grandis; assembly: GCA_037957365.1. NCBI lineage: Eukaryota > Viridiplantae > Streptophyta > Pinopsida > Cupressales > Taxaceae > Torreya > Torreya grandis. The sequence continues at coordinate 351,491 of JARHVA010003225.1, forward strand.
GTTTTGTTTCATATAAAACCAAAAGGATGTCGATTTGTTCTTATTTACAATAGGCTAAGTTGGAATTAGATGTATTTAATACAAAATTAAACATGATTATATCTCCTTTGGGATATTACTATTTAATACTTTGAATGGATTGGTTGCAACTCCACCAAGCAAAACTCAATTATTTTGAAAAAATATCCCTATCCAAAGATGATTTCAAAAAAATCATAGTAGTGCAAGGCATTCAAATTGATTTTCAAAAGGTAGTGCATAAATGTTATTAGCTATATGTAGTCAAAATGCATAAATCATATCAAAAAGAGGAAGATGCTTTCTAAGAATTTCCTCTTTTAAGGGAATTTAAGGATGTGTTTCTTGAAAAAATGCCAAGAAATCCACCCAAAAAAGAGTTTGATTTTTAAATTTCTATCATGCCATGGGTTGTGTCTACCTCTACATATCCCTATAAAATGAATTGGATTTATTTCAAATAACTAATAGTTTAGATGGAAGAAATTTTGAAAAATGGAACTATAAGGCCAAGTGTATCTCCTTAGGGTGCTCTAGTTGTCTTTATGAAGAATAAAGATGGAACATTGAGACTTTATGTAGATTATAAAATGTTTATGAGAGTGATTATTATGAATTAGTAACCCTTACCAAGGACATATCATTTATTTTATTAAATGAAAGGATCAATTATCTTCTCTAAAATTGATTCAAGATCTGGCTATCATCAATTAAGAATCAAGGAGGAAGATATTTATAAACTTTTAGGACCTGTTATGGTCACTATGTACTCATTATGATCACTTTTAGGCTAATGAATGCACTAAATACATTTATGAAATTAATGAATAGTGTTTTCTAAGATTATTTAGATAATTTTTTGGTAGTTTTTATTGATGATATTATGATTTATTCCAAAAATAAAATAAAAACATAAAAAACACTTAAATTGATTTTATAGAGACCAAGGAAACATAAATTATATGGTAAGTTGTCTAAATGTGCCTTCTTATAGCCTGAGATTCATTATCATAGGCAAATTATGTCTAAATATGTTATTATTATTGATCTAGTCAAGATCAATGTAATAAAAGAGTGTCATGTTCCTACTAATGTATATGAAGTATGTGATTTTATGGGCTTGGATAGTTATTATCATAAATTTTTGGAAATGTTTTTATAACATAACCAACCCCATCACTTTCTAGTAGTTGAAAGGTAAGATGTTACATCCTGATTCCTTGCAAGATAAACTTGCTAGATTATTCATGGATATCTATAGTTGACAAATATAGATTTGATTATTTTTAACTAAGTTTTAGGATATATACTAATATGGGGTAGAAGGATATTGCTTAGGTTACATGATCACCCTTATATAATTTAGATGTGAGTAAATGTTTACTTTATGATCATGTTAATTTGTCATTTTATCTATATTTATGATGAATGTATATCATGACTGTTATAATATAACTACCTATTTTGTTTTGAAGTTGATGTAGGGAAATCCATCCCTCAGAGTGTGATGGAGGGAGAGCATCATCAGAGAGAGTGATGTAGATTGAGATATTGGAAGATGATACAGAAACTGACGAGTATCCTTTACACACCACTAATAGCTAGCACATATTAGATGCATAATGAGTGGTTAGCATAATATATTTTATGTCATTTGCAATAAATAATCATTTTAATCATGGTTTTCTTAGCATAGTTTAATGGTTTTGATTAATTAATTGGGTTATGCTTTGGTATTTTTACCTTGTGTGATTTCATTTATGATCATTAATGATTCCTTGAAGATGTAATTTGCATGGTTATAATAAATTTTAATTTTTTACTAGAGGAATTAGTCCTCAAATTGGTATGTTAATAAAAGTGCTAATAATTATTGATTTTTATGTATTGGTGATTAAAAGGTTTGAAACTAAAGGTAAAATTAAAATAATGAATAAAATAATAATTAAATATTTAAAAATAATATATTTTAAATAAAATAGTAAATAAAATAAGAGAATAATAAAAAGACCATATTTTAAAAGAAAAAATCCATAAAATAAATAAATAAATACGTTGTAAAAAGAGAGAGAAATCTTTAAAAAAATAGATACGCCTTTCTTAGGAAGGGCATGGTTTATGAACAAGGGGATATACCAAAGAAGATAGAGGATAATGAAAAAAGGGGGAGGGGCGTAGCTTTGGGAAGATGACCAGAAGAAGTGATGAAAAGAAGAAAAACAAGACACAAATTAACAAGTAGGACATGTCCTTAATTTCATGAGTCTAATCTTAAGTTTTAAGCTCATATTTACATATAGTGCTACTTATATTCTACCTAGTCTATTTGGTAAATTCAAAATAATTATTGGATAACATCACCCTATCTACTTAGCTCATATTTTATATCATAGTTAATTTAGAGATGCCACCATAACAAGTATTAAATAATAGATATATGTATCTTAGGCATCACTTTTATTACTTAGGCATCACCATTAGAACTAGACTAAGATTATGTTTAAGTCTATTATAATTTATCCAAATCACCATATTTACCTTGTTTTAGATTTTTATTGGGTATTTTGTAGATATGTTGAGGTATATTCTAATTCAATTTAGATGCATACAATAGTATCATTACACACATCCAAATATAATTTACCCTATTATAATTACAATGAATATGATATTTTAATTAAATATCACAATATCTAGATTTTAATATGGTAATGTGGCTATTTGAATCTATATATATGTATATTTAAGAAAACACAAAAATATAACTTTTAATGGTCATGAAATAAGCTTCTATTATTATCAATGTATGTATGGCATCGTTGAAATAGATGTTGTGTTAACTATACAATATTGGTTGGCATCATTGCTCTTTTAAGGATCTAATTCATAATAATTATAAATATATACATGTGATCTAATAGACATGCATGTATTATTATTAGCATCAATACTTATTCAGCTACTATATTTATAATTATTTTGCCAATGGCGTCAGTGTTTCTAATTGAGTCACTGAGCTACTATGTTGAATCGTTATTTAGTGAGTTAAAAATATCATTATAAATGAAAGCATCATTATTTTATTAACCAGGAAAGGCATTATAAATATAAGCATCATTATTTTATTAACCAATAATTTCATTATAAATGAAATGACATTATAAATAAAGGGAGTCTCCATGTTCTCTAATTCCCTACCTTTGTCTTTACTTAATTAGTTGTCAATTAAAAGAAAATTGGTTGTGTTTGGATTAAATTGATAAGCAAATATTTATAAATAGTATGGTGCTACCATGAAGTTAAAAATTATACCTTAGTCCAAAGTTCTATTTATCCAACTTAATTAATATATAGTATTGCCATGATTTTTAAAGCAGGGAGCTTTATATTTAATAAGTACTATATATAATCTCAATATGGTGTATAATGGATTTAACAAAGTATAGGTATGATTGTTTATACTTATGAATTGTGATGTCAACTCATAAGTACGTTGTATTAATTATGCTTAAGGATGAGATGGATAAAATTACCCCTTCTTCAAATAATAATATGTTCTATAATTGGGATGGATGTAAAACATGGAACATAGTGGGAGTTATTATTTCACCAAAAACATTTAAATTAAAATATAGGAACTCTTTTGGAGATTTATAATTTATCTAGCTAGGGTGTTATTTCCTTTTCATTATGTAAATGGTATAATGAAACTCATAAGATTCTCTTTGGGGATAAGTCTAACCATAGGTGTTATCTAAGACTAATATATCAAGAATCCTTTAAAATGTTTAAATATGACATGCAAATGGTATAAAACCCATCTAGTGTTTACCATGATAGGTAAGGGTAGTTTATCATAATATAATTTAAGAGTTAGAAAAAAGTGTTGTAAAAATAACATTAGAGTAAGCTAAAGGTTTGTAAATGTGGAAATTTTAGGGTGAATTTACATGTTATTGTATTTAAAACATAGGGGTATATTCTTGTGATTTTAGTCCTCAGACAGTGTATTAACTAAATTAAAATAATTTCTTACGGAATACTTTCTTATGAACCCCTAGATGGTATAGCAATGCTAGATTATAATTTTTATGTTTCAAGAAAAATGAAGTTCTGGATGTTCTAGCTGTTATAAACAAATATGAATTTTCCATGTATTTATGACTATTTATTTAGCTTGATTTTGAGGAATAGTAGTTTTATTAAAAATGCTAAACCATGGGTTAGTAATTACATAACATTAGAGAACCTAAGTGCAGAGCATATTATGGTGTACAAATGCTCATATATAGGGACTATACCTATAGTTCAATAGATGATTTGAGTAAGTCATTAAGTTTTCATAGGAATTAAAAACTATAACCTTTTAGAACAATCTCCTAGAAACAAAATGAATTGAAGATCATTATGGTTTTGTGAGTTCTTGTTTATCTACAAATGATTATTTGATTTTTAGTTATATATTGAGTACTTATGATTGATACATATTTATGAGTGTGTTTAGTTATATTTGGTATATGATGGTGCATCATAATTCATAATTATAGAGATGTTACTTTAAATGCTGGTAATCAACTTAGACTTATGGTATACTTGGGTGGTATAGCCTCATCCTATCTTAATTGTTGTCATGTGTGTGTGTTTCTTGATATTTAAAAATCATAAGTTTGGATTATGTGTTATTATGTAGTTGGGAACTTATGATAGTATGGGATATCATAAGGTAATACAATATAAATTTATGTTGTAACTGGATGGTACATACTATAATTATTATGCATAAACTCATATCTACATTAGATTTATTTACTATATACATGTTGGTTATTGTTGTGGATAATGTGTTTTGTAATAGTTAGAAATTTTTTGTGCATGCATGCATGCAATCTTTGAGAGTTTAATGAATTTTGTGTTGGTATGTTATTGTGTTCCATGGGAACTATGATTTTCTTCATTATATTTAGTTAATTGTATAAATATTTATGTTTCCATGTTTCTAAGACTACTTTATATGACTATATTTGGGAAGCTAGTAGTATCTCTTAGGACAATACACTATGGTAATATGGGTTATCATAGGGTGTAACATGTTTAAAAACTATTGTGATAGTAAAAATATATGATTGAATGTGTGTTTACCTAGATGGTATAAACTATAGTCATTATTTCTAATATGGGATAGAAAATAATGTAATATTCATCCATATATTTGATAGAATAAATGTATGCTTTGATTAATCCTATGTTTGACATGTTACATGTGTTTGTAAATAGGAAGTAAACTGAATGAATTTTGTGTTTGAATTATATTTTACTAATGTGAATTACTAATACGGAGTAAGGAATGAGATGGACTTCACTAGCTTATTGATATTAGAATGACAGATGAAAGTAGTCTGATCAAGTGGTGTGTATGAATTTGATTGATCTAGATCATCATTATTTATTGTTTTTAAAATTTTGGAACAAAGTATGTTTAGTGAGGCATTATCATTTCATGAGTGGGATTCACATTTTTTTTTCAATATCTTGTAATAGAACATATTTCTTTAATACACTGCATGTTTAGTTTAGAATTATACAACACATAGGTACTTGTTTATCTCTCTAGATTTCTACACTATCACTATCTACTCATCCATGAAAGGAGGGACATTTCTTGATGGGATTAGTGAAAGGGATTTTTGGTCCATGGTTGGTGTGGAAAAGCACTTATATGACACTCTCCCTCCCCACAATAGTACTACTTATCTAGATGACACTTGAGATTAACACAAATACTTGAGTTCAAGAACTATGCTCTAGGGGGAGCCATGTATCTATTTATACATTATATTATATTGTACTTATTATTTAAAATTATAATTAAGAGTTTTAATTATTTTTTATTTCACATTAACCATGGTGACTATATATTTGTATCAGTTGTGGTTGAGTTGTTATGATTACTTTTTATGTTCACATTATGACGTGTACTACTCTCATGATATTGGAGATCAATATTATGTGATGTAATAATAATTGATAATATTATCACCTTATATATTTATTATTTTCTCTATATATTCTCATGGTGTAATCTATATTTGGTATATGTGTTTAAATAAAAAGGTTTCACATATTTCTATGTCTAACCTAGCAGGGTTATTACATGTGGTATCAAAGATGTGGCTGAAAATCTAAGCGTTAAGCATGGGATATCAGTATATCATATATATTATAAGTATTGTAATTAATCAAACTCCACTTAACCATACATTCAAGATGTGCAATAAAACTAAAATAATAACATGCACCACACAAAAGACAGAGAGAGACTAGATTTTTATGTGGAAACCCAATATGGGAAAAACCATGGAGAACAATTTCAAGTATATGAATGAGTACTAACTCAAATTATAAATTTCATATGAACTAACTTGTAGAATCACCAACCCCTTTGTCAATCACCAACACAATAACTATTTGTGAGCCCCAACCCATAAGAGCACCAACCCCTTTCAAATATTTGTGATCACCAACCCATAGGAGCACCAACTCCTCTTATGTATAAAACATAACTATCTATAAATGTTTATTTCTCAATAAATGATAGAAATATATAATATCTCTTTCTATTCTCTCCTCTTTTCTTAAATAAAACAATTACAAACCATGCACTCTCTTGCATATTACAAATGGCTTTCCAAGCTTTTATTTATAACTTCCAAATGACCTTTGGCATTCACCCTTTGTGACTCTTCACTCCTCATGGAAAATGGTGTCAAAATTTCATAACCCTTCGAATCCTTATGTTTTAAAAGTCACATGGTGACCTTTCATAAGCAAATGTGTCCTTTACCTTTTTGTCTTTATCCTGGCGACCTTTAAAATTCCTTAAGGTGACTCTTCATGGAAAAATGTGCCATACCCTCTTTTGTCTTCACTTGGTGACTCTTGGAATTCCTCGAGATGACTCTTTATGGGAAAATGCATCCCATTTCTCTTTTGTCTTTACCCTGTGACTCTTTGAATTCTCCATGGGCCCTCTTTTGACTTTTATGCAGCTAAAATATATTCATTAATATTAAATAAATATCAACACATTTTAGCCAAAATATGAATATTAAAAACACCTTTAGACAATAAATATAATGGAGCATTTATCACTAATGTGAGACCTTTGACATCAATGACAATATTTCCAAAAATCCCTTACTTTGTCATTGATGGTAACCTCAAACTAAAACTACCACAACCTGAAACCTATATTTCACATGCCAATCTACACATACTGTCATCTAAAAAACATATAGTAACTCCCCCTTACTATAGCACCATGTACCTATTCCATTTAACTATTTCTACACCTATTCACTGTACTTATTTCTATTCTTCTCTCCCTTGGACATCAATGGCAATGGGTCTATCTTAGAGTTAACACTTAACTCCCCCTTAACTGATGTTAATCCTCAATGACAAGAAGTAAAATAAATTACTCCCAACTTCTCCCATAGATACTCAAATGTGTCTTTTGGTAGTGCTTTTATGGAAATATCTATAATCTATTCTATAGTACTGATATATTCCATCTTAACTTATTGATCTGCAACATGCTCTCTCAAAAAATGATATCTGATAAGAATATATTTTGTTCTTGAATGAATCAATGAATTCTTAGAAATATTAATAGCACTTGTGTTGTCACAAAAAATAGAAATAGGTTCATCATATTTTACCTTGATATCTTCCAAAGTTTGCTTCATCCAAAGCACTTGAGTACAACATAATATTGCTATAATGTATTTTATTTTAGCTATAGAAAGTGATACTAAAATTTGGTTTTTGCTTAGCCATGATATTAAGCTATCACTGAGGAAGAAATATCCTCCACTTGTACTCTTTATGTCATACAAGCAACTTGCCCAATCTAAATATGTATAATAAACCAAAGTGAAATCTCTACCTGTGGGATATCATAACCATAATCCAATGTCCCCTTGACATATCTAAATATCTCTTCACCAACTAAACATGACTCTCCTTCAGGGATGCTTGATATCTCGTAACCATGCCTATTACATGAATGATGTTTTTCATTGATACTATAAAATTTAAAAGACTACCAATCATAGATATATATAAGGATTGATCAACAATAGGTGAATCTTCATCCTTACTCATCTTGTTCCCTGTACTCATTGGTGTGGCAACTAGTGCACAATCTTCAAAACCAATATTTTTTATTATTTCCTTAGAATACTTACTTTGAGATATGAAAATTTCTTTATCTAACTAAAATATTTACAACTCTAAAAAATGACAATTCTCCAAGCATACACATCTCAAATTCTTTTTGCATATTATCAAAAAAATCTTTTGTCATCTTTTCAATGCTTCCTCCAAAAAATATGTCGTCAACATATACCACAATAATTAATTGATGCTCACCTTCTATTTTTATGTAGATATTATTGTCAACAAAACCTCTCTTGAAACCTTGATCTTGTAGCTACATATCAAGTCTTGCATACCAAACTCTGGGAGCTTGTTTCAATCCATACAGTGCTTTCTTCAATCTACATACATGGATACTATCATTTGAGAGAATAAATCCCTCAATCTACTCAATGTAGACCTCCTCTTCTATATTCCCATTCAAGAAGATAAACTTGGCATCTATCTAAAATACTTTGAAATTTTTAAACACTGTATATGTAAGAAATATTCTAATAGACTCTACTCTTGACACTGGTGCAAAAATTTCTTCAAGATCTATACCCTCGATCTGAGCATATCCTTTACATAATAACCTTTCTTTATTCCTAGTAACTTCACCATCTTCAATCAACTTATTTTTGTATACCCATTTTGTTCCTATCACATTTTGATCTTTTGGTCTAGGCACTAATTCCCAAGTATCATTATTTTCTATTTAATTTAATTATTCATTCATTGCCTTAACCCAATGCTTATCATGTCTATATTCTAAAAAATTTCTAGGTTGAATTTTGGATAACAAATAAAAATTTACTTGCTCATATTCACTTACCATCATCCTTCTGGTGTGAACTCCATCATTTTTGTTCTTGATAATATCACTCTTATTATGATTTATCTAAACATATTTGGATGGGGTCTTGGTTTCCTTTTTCTTCTCCTTCTCATCTTCATCTGATTCTTCAAAGTCTTCTTCTTCAATGATTTTAGGAGTGTCCACTAGATCACTAGCTCTTTGTGCTACATCTTCATCTATCTTGAGACTTACACTTTCAACAATATTTTTGGTTATTTTTTATAACATTTATAAGCTTTAATTTTGATAGAATATTTAATAAATATACCTTTATCTACTCTAGATTCAAACTTACCCAATTTTTCATCAGTTCTCTTTATGAAACATCTACTGCAAAAAACTCTAAAGTAATCAACTGTAGCTGGTTTGTCTTTCCATAGCTCATAGGGAGTCTTGTCACTATTGAATCTCAACCACACTCTATTATAAATATTCACTAATGTACCAAATACTTCTCTCTAATATTTATTTGGTATCTTGGATTTATTTAGCATTGTCCTCACCATCTTCTAAATTGTTCTATTTTTCTACTCAACTACTCCATTTTGCTATGGAGTTCTGGCTATTGAATAATGCCTCTTTATCCCATGGTCTTCACAATACTCAAAAAACTCATTTGACATGAATTTTCCTCCTTGATTTGATCTTAGGCACTTAATATTCAAATTAGTTTCATTTTCAATAAAAGCCTTGAATGCTTTGAAGTGGTTGAAAGCTTTTGATTTTTTCTCCAAAAACATCACCCAAGTCATACTTGTAAAATCATCAATAAGTAGCATGAAATATTTCTCACCTACAGTAAGTTGAGTTCTCCTAGGTCTACACAAATTTGTGTGAATAAGCACTAACATCTAAGCAGTTGAGTATTCTTTTGTTTTGAACCATCTTCTAACTTGCTTCTCATGTTGAGATGGTTTACAAAGTGTATTGGAGGGCTTTGTATCTTTGGAAGATCTCTAACTGTTTGATTCTTACTAAAGTTGAAAAAATTGTCAAAATTTATGTGTCCCATTCTCTTGTGCCATAACCAACTTTCTTTAACTTGACTCAAACAACATTTTTGACCTTTGATATCTGATAACATATATAAATTATTGCCTATTCTTTGAGCATCTACAATCAACACATCTAAATTTTCTATCCTAGTTTCAAAACCTTCTACATAAAACTTTAGTGTGTGTCCTTGATCACACATTTAACTTACATTAAAAATATTATGCTTAAGACTTTGTACATACAAAATATTTTTAGTCTTAGTTCTACCATTCTCTAAACATAGTGTACCTTTCTTGGCAATTCTAGCAGTAGTATTGTCTCCAAATTTTATTATGCCACCATTGATCTTCTTTAGGGTTATGAACTTAATCTTGTATCCTATAATGTGTCTTAAACATTTTATATTAATGAACCATATTTTTTTTCATTTCTTGCATGCAAAGCTATCTGGACCAACATAGACTTTGTAGGTTATTTCTTCTGCCATGAACCTATCTAAACTTTCTTCTTGATGAATGGAGGCTTGAAACTTTGGTCTTTCTTGACTGCCTTGAACATGCTTCTACTATATATGTTTCTAAAGTTATTTCACTTGTAACATATTATGTCCTCTTCATTAAAGCTTGATAGAGGAGTAAAAAAGTTGTCTTTTTCTTAACTGTGCATGAGTTTCCTTCTCCTTGTTTCTAAAATTATTAGCCCTTTTTTGATATTATATTTTCTTATGACCATATCCATTACAATAAAAATAGTAACCATAAAAGTAAAACCTATTTGTGTATCTCTGACATGTTTGCCTTTTGTAGCTTTGTTCCTTCTAGCCTTCTTTGTTTGAAACATCCTTTGTATTCTTGATTTTTTCCTTTTTTATTTCCTCTTTTGTAAGAGATTAAACATAGCTCTTTCCTTTTTCTATGTTAACCTTGTCTATGAAATTAGTGGCCTCCCCTTTCTCTTTTTCAAATCTGATAGATGTCTTATTTTACATTGATCTTTAACTTTCTAATATCTTATTCAACATATTAGTTTTATTCTCAAATTTTGAATCATTGGCTGCTATAACATTGACTATTTTATTTATTTTCTCAAGATCTACTTTTAAAGAGGTAATTTAAACAACATACCTTTCACATTCTTCACTTACTTTTTATAAATCATTTGTTATATATTCTTCAGTCTTTTTGGCTTCTTCAATGTGTCCTTGTAGATCTTTAATTATTTATTTAGACTCTTTTTCATTTTTCTCGATTTGGGGCTTCAATCTGTGATTCTTCTTCTTAAGAGCTTGCAATTATTCTAAGGTAAAAATGAGTTTTCCTTCTACATTCACTTAAGCTTCATCTTGTTCTTCTTCTTAATCATCCATACTTTTCCTTTCAAAGGCATCTTCATATATGGTCATGAATAGAATCTCTTCTTTATCTGAATCATTGACTCCACTATCTTCAACTGAGCTAGGATCTTTAGAGTATAAACAGTTCTTGAATCACTTCTTGAATTTGCCTTTGAATTTATTCTTTTATATATACCTTCCTTCTTCATTGTCACCATTACTCTTATCTAGACACTTAGATACAAAATCTCTAATATTTCCACAATTAAAACTTTTAAAAGGTAATTTTCCCTGATATTTACCTATGCCCTTTTTTGGCTTGCAGATGAATAGAGCTCCATTGTCATCTTCATCATCGCTAGATCTATCAATTAATTCTTGAATCTTAGCCTTGTCTTTATTTGATGTCTTGAAATAAACTTCCCTCTTCAAGGGATTCTCTTGTTTAGTTTGCATCTTATATTCCATAAGAATACCATGTATTTCATGTATATTTAGCTTGGCTAGATCCTTCATCTTCTTGATTGTCAAAACCTTTACATAATATCTATTCAGTAGAGATCTTAAAACCTTTTGTACCATCACTAATTATTCTAACTTTTCTCCAAGGCCTTGAATATGATTAACTATTTGATCAACCCACAAAAGATAACTTTTTATATTTTATTCCTCTTCCATTTTCAAACTCTCAAACTATCTTATAAAAGTTAGGAGCTTAGCTTGCTGAACCTTTCCATCACCTTTATAAATATTTTCAACCTTTACCCAAGTCTCATGAGAATATTTGCATTGCATAACTTTAATAAATTTTAATTCACATAAACCACATGAAATAGCATTTAAATATTTAGAATTATTTTCACTTGCCTTATTTTCTACCAAAGTAGTCACAAGTGTCTATGGATCTTCGTATTCGTCTAAAAATACTTGCCAAATGTGTAATATAAGAGACATAAAATAATTCATCATCATTATGCTCCAAAAATCATAATTTGTCCCATCAAACAAAGGTTCTTTATTTGTATAAAAACCTTCATGTGATCTAGCCATCATGCTTTCCCTGATCTACTTTCAAGCTGTAAAACTCTTTCTAAAGGAACTTGCTCTGATACCAATTGTTAAGCATGGGATATACTAAGATATGGTGGGTGAATAATTTTATCATATATCTTATAAATATTTTACTTAATCAAACTCCAATTAACCATACATTCAAGATATGTAATAAAACTAAAAAAATAACATGAACCACACAAGAGAAAGAGAAAGACACCAAATTTTTACATGAAAACCCAATGTGGGAAAAGCCATGAAGAACAATCTCAAGTATATGAATGAGAACTAACTCAAATTACAAATTTTGCAGGTAGAAACTTGTATGAGCACCAACTCTTTTGCCGAACTCCAACATAGAAACTATTTTTGAGCACCAACCCCTTTCAAAGATTTATGAGCACCAACCCATAGGATCACTAACCCCTCTTGTGCATAAAACATAACTATAAATGTTGCTTTCTCAACAAATGATATAACTCTATAGTATCTCTTTCTATTCTCTCCTCTTTTCTTAAATAAAATAATTAAAAACTAGACACTCTCTTGCATATTACAAATGGCTTCCCAAGACTTTATTTATAGCTTTTCAAATGACCTTTGGCATTCACCCTTTGTGACTTTTCACTCTTCATGGAAAATTGTGCCAAACTTGCATGACCCTTCGAATCCTTGTATTTGAAAAGTCACATGGTGACCCTTCATAAGTAAATACATCCTTTCCCCTTTTATCTTTATCTTGGTGACTCTTCATGGAAAAAGGCACCATACCTTATTTTGTCTTCACTTGGTGACTATTGAGATTCCTCAAGATGACTCTTCATGGGAAAATGTGTTTCATTCCTCTTTTGTCTTTACACCGTGACTCTTTGACTTCTCCATGTCCCCTCTTTTGACTTTTATGAAACCAAAAATATATTTGTTAATATTAAATAAATATCAACACAATAGTAAATACTATGAGGCCTTTATCACCACTGCTAGACCTTTGACATCAATGAAAATATTTCCAACACTAGGACCCAATGAGTCCATTAGCATTTTCATGTTTTTATGTTCACCGATGTGAACCTATTGACATGAAGTATTACACTAGTATTTTGGATTTGTAGTACCTTATTGTAGAAACATGTCACACTATGATAAGAGTTTTATTACATTCATGTAATGAGTGTGGGAAATAAGAGTGTGTACCCTTAGGAGTACTTATATTTTGATTTTCTTAGGAGACTGATTTATCAAGTACTCCAATAGTGATGCTTACATATGAAGTTTGGGTAGGAGAGTATATAGCATAGTTCATTAGTGATGAATAAAATATTTATACCATATTTTATCTCTTAGATCAAACACCTTGAATATGAATATTATTAAACATGATCATTGATGTTAGGTTATCATTGATGTCAAAGAAAGCATAAGATACTAGTGCATTACTAATAAAGAAGTTGTGTTTGATAGCTTAGAGAATATATGGCACATTTTCAAGTATGTAAGGACAAAGAAGAAGTTTTGAGGCATCCATAGATGTATATTGAAGCTCCGATATGTCACTCGATTATTTGGAATGAGAAACATGCATTTTCTAGATTAAGATATGCCAGACTGTCACTTTGCATCATGCAGATATGACTAAACCAATAAGTTTGTGAATCTATTTTTGGTACTAAAAATGCTAATTGAGGTGAAATGATTTCATGGTGATGTTTTATATAATGCCAAGAATGGACCCTAAAAACTTGGAATCTTGATGTTTTTTCTATCTCAAGTTATTAACCTTCAAAGTTGCTCTTGAAAACTATGATGAGCTAGAGACTGTCAAGTTCAAATTCATTGAAGTCTAAGGTCACTAGTAAGTAGATATAATTATGAGTGTTCATCATCTAGATCTTGATCCAATAGTTCATATTTATTAAAAATGTCAAAGAGTCTAAGATTACATGCACTAGTGATAAGTGTCACTATCTTATTGAGTTGACAAAATATCAACAGTTCGCTGGCATTTGTATTGATTGAGATTGATGGTGTGGGTTGAGTCAAAATATAAATGTGTAGAAGGTACATCAAGATTCCAAGTGGAATAATCATGGGACTTCTAATCTAAGATCAATGGTGAGCATTGAAATATAAAGATCAAGCTACTCAAAGGAGATCAATAGTGTGTACTTGTCTATAGTTGCTAGGAAGCTTGAGATGAGGTTAAGGTGCTCAATGTTTAACATTGCTCAATGATTGTTGGAATTTAAATATTCAATTTTTTGAAGAAATCCAGTGCTTAGTTTTTATGTTATATCTTTTGACCTAATATGTATTTATTGATGTAACAAAAAGCAAAGTTGTAGAGGACTTCAAGGTTCATTTATTGAATCTGGTTAAGAGGCATGAATGTTTGTACAAGTGAATATATGGAGCTTTAAATTTTAATATTTATTCAATCATGGTGTTTCTATGTACATAGTAATGTTTGATCAATCTGTGGTTTAGCAAAAGGGTGTTTTGGTGGGATAAATCACATGAAGATGTCATAATGGGTATATGGAGTGGACCCATATAGTTGAATTTAATTGTATGGTATTACATTGCTCGATGGAGTGATAAATGAATGAATAGGTATCCATGAAACATATAAGGGCTACTAAGGCCTAATTTAAATGTATAGCTACTTAATTATGACCCATAGATGTTATGGCCAACCTGTGAGGATGTATTTGAGATATGTCTTAACATGATATATGATTTAAGGCTTAATTATTATGGCTGACCAAGAAGTTGATATGAATGAATAATATATAAATAGTGGAGACCAAGGCAATGGTAAATAAAATTTATGTGAATGAATTAAGAGAGAAGATGATAGTGGTGAAGAAAATATAATAGAGAGAGTGTGTTTAGTGGATGGATTGAAGTACAAAATAGATTCAGGATGAGTGAAGAAGACTAGAGAGATATAAAAGAGGAGTTTGGATGCATTGCTTATATGAGCAAGTTTGAGGGTGTATAATAGATTGTTTGAGAGAGATATAGGGGTGAATAAGATTCCAATAAAGAGAATTCCATCATCAAGTGTAGAAGACATTAAATCAAAGGTGGAGATCATATTAAGGTAGTTGAGTGGGTGTTTGGTTTCCTAGGGGTTGTTTCTTCTTTGTGGGATGGGTGTCTCACTAAATTAAGGGATGGGTGTTTCTTGATTATTTGGTGTTGGTCTAAATTTATATTTTATTATTATAGGATTGGAGTCCATTTTATAGGTTCTAGTGGGTTTTATTCCCTAAGAGGCTTTCCCACATAGATCTTGTGTTATGTGTGTGATCTTGCTTATATTTCTTATTCATTGTTATAAATGATGTGCATGCTTCATGAATGATAATGTTATTTGATTGGAAGTTTTAAAGGATTTTAATTAAATTGTGGATTATCTAGCATCATTGATTCACCCCCCTCTTAGTGAGTGTACCTCTAATAATTGGTATCAGATCAAGACCTTTGTTGTAAGTTTAACCACTCAAAGGTGATCATAGGTATAATGGAAGACAAAAACGCTGAGATTTTTATTCAAGGTGAACTAATATGTGATTTATCATAACTCAAACATTCAAGGGAAGAAAATGGATGTCTAAAATAAAATCTTGAAAAATTGAATAATAAGGAAGGAATTAAAAATTTAGACCTGACTTCCTCTATATATCATGGGTTGATTTCAAGTATTTATAGTGTGAAGACACAAATAGGAATAATAAAAGAAATAGTCAAAAAAATTGTAGGTTGTAGGTGATACAAATTTGAATCAAATAATGGATAAATTGGAAGATAAAGTTATGACTTATGTTTTGATGCTCTTTTATGTAAATACAAGCAAAAATCCATCTCTACAAAAGAATTTATGGATGAGATGTCTTGGGTTATTGATGATCAAACTAAAGGTCTAATTAACATGATAAACTATAGTTATGTTTTCAATGTATCTTTTTATACTTGTAATAAATATGATCATAGATATAAGGATTGTACTTACTCTCTAAGGAAAATAAATGAGGTTATCTACTATAACTACAATCAACAAGGACATATAGCCAAGTATTACAAAAGGGACTTTTGGAAAAAATATTTTTAAGTTATTGACACCATCAAATGGTTTAATAAAGAAAAAACCAATATTCAAAGAAAGAAATAGTAGGACTCAAAGGAAGAATCCATGTTTGTACAAACTACCTTACATACCCAAGAGGATTGAAACAAGAAATTGTAAATAGATAGTGGATGCTCAAGTCATATGACGAGACAATAGTAAGTTTATTTCTCTAAAGAAACATAATTTAGGTTTAGTAAGTTTTGGTGACAACAACTCTATTAACATAGTTAGAAAGGCTCTATAAGTTTGGATAACAGTCATATTAGAATTGAAAATGTTCTATATGTAAAATGTTTGAAACACAATCTTTTAAGTTTTAGCCAAATGTGTAAACATAGACATGTTGTGAATTTTCATGACAAAGGGTATGAATTAAGAAGTTAAAAGTTTGTAAAATTAGTTACAAACATTCACAAGGTAGATAATAACTTGTATGTGTTCAATGAATCCAATAAATAAAAGTGATTCATGAATCAATTAGAGGAAAGATAGCTTTGGCATAGAAGATTTAGGCATCTTAACGTTGATAATTTAGTAAGGATCAGTTCAAAAGGACTAGTGAGGCATATGCCAAAAATCACTAAGATTCCTCATACTCTTTGTAAAGAATGCCTTCATGGAAATCAAGTCAAAATAAGATTAAAATCTAAGAAGCATTCTACTACAATACCATTAGAATTTATCCACACAGACCTTTGTGGACCCATGAGAACTCAAGGCATTCAAGGTAATAGTTACTTTATGTTATTAATTGATGACTTCACTAGAATGACTTGGATATTTTTTATTAAAGATAAATTATAAGATTTTAGAAAATTTAAAGCATTTAAAACTCTTGTTGAAAATGAAAAAGGATCAAAAATCAAGTGTGTAAGATTAGATAGAGGAGGTGAATTTTGGTCTTATGATTTTTATGAATTTTGTGAGGAACAAGGAATCATAAGAAAATACTCTACTTCTAGGACACCCCAATAAAATGGGGTATTTGAGAGGAAAAATAGAACTATCCTAGAGATGACTAAAACCATGCTTTAAGATTCCAAAATTTTAGATGGTTTTTGGGAAGAGGCTGCCAATACTTCAATTTATATCTTAAATAGATGCCAAGGTAGAGAAAATGGTGATAAGACTCCATATGAGCTATGGAAAAATATGGTAGCTAATGTCAAACACTTTAGAGTATTTGAGATCAATTGTTTTATCAAGAGGAATGAATAAAATCCTGGAAAATTTGACTCTAGATATGATGAAGTCATCTTCTTAGGTTATTCATCCATAATTTGTGCTTATATATGTTTTAATAAGAGACTCCACAAAGTTATTGAAAGATCTAATGTGAGAGTTGAAGAGACATGTAACATCAAGAAGTCCAAATTACAAACAATTGACACTACTAAGGATGTTATTTCAAATAATGAAATCATACTTGATCAATCAAATGATGAAGAGGAAGAAGTAAGACATGATACTAAATCCCCCTCTAGGAGAATATAGAAGGATCATCTATTTTCACAAGTTATTGGAAATATGAATGCTAGTTTACAAACTAGGAGGAGAAGGTTGATCATACAAAATAAACAAAGCATATATTTGTTATCCAATATTAAACCCAAAACTTTCTTAGAAGCTAACAAATATGACAATTAGACATTTGCCATAAAGGAAGAAATTGATCAAATAGTAAAAAGTGAAACATGGGACTTGGTTCCTAGGCCAAAAGACAAAAATATGATAGGACCTAAGTGGGTTTTCATAAACAAGATGAATGAGAAAGGAGAGGTCACAAGAAATAAGGCTAGACTGGTGTGTAAAGGATATGCCCAGGTTGAAGGAATAAACTTTGATGAGACATTTGCTCCTATAGAAATAATAGAAACAATTAGACTCTTTCTATCATATGTAAGATTCAAAGGTTTCAAAGTTTACCAAATAGATGTGAAATATGCATTTTTGAGTGGCAACTTAAATGAAGAAGTTTATATTGATCAACCTGAAGGTTTTTTAATGTCAAGTAATCAAGACTATGTTTATAAACTAAATAAGGATTTATATGGTCTTAAACAAGCTCATAAAGCTTGGTGTGATAGATTATACAAGTATCTATTGAGCCAAGGATTTAAAAGAGGGATAGTTAATAGTAATTTTTATATCAAGACAAATGACACTCATCAATTACTAGTAGTAGTCTATGTTGATGACATAATATTTGGTTCTAAAAATGAAAATATGAGTAGTGAGTTTGTAGATTCTATGAAGACTGAGTTTGAAATGTTAATACTAGG
Source organism: Torreya grandis (assembly GCA_037957365.1). Taxonomy (NCBI): domain Eukaryota; kingdom Viridiplantae; phylum Streptophyta; class Pinopsida; order Cupressales; family Taxaceae; genus Torreya; species Torreya grandis. Next base: position 370,360 of record JARHVA010003225.1, read on the forward strand.
AGAACTTTCTTTCTTTTTAGGATTACAAATTAACCAAATTAATGAAGGGATATTCATTTCACAAGCAAAATACATCAAAGATATGCTAATAAAGTTTGACATGTTGAATTTCTAAGCCAATAAGTACTCCAATGATCACTAGATGCAAGTTAAGTAAACAAGATGACTCACCAAAAGTTGATCAAACTTTATATAGATCCTTGATTGAAAGTCTCTTATATTCTACTACTTCTAGGCTTAATATCATGAAATCAGTGGGCCTTGTATGAAGGTTTCAAGCTAATCCTAGAGAATCTCACTTGAAATTAGTCAAAAGGATCTTAAGATATCTCAAGAACACAATAGAGTATGGTTTATGATACCCCAGAAGTAAATAATTTACTCTAAAGACATACATTAATTTAGATTGGGCAAGATGTGTAGATGATAGGAGTACTAGTGGTGGTGTCTTCTTCATGGGTGAATGCTTAGTGTCTTGGCTAAGCAAGAAGTAAGCCTCTATATCTCTATCAACTTCAAAAGTTAAGTATATAGCTGTTGTTTCTTATTGTACTCAAGTAATGTGGATAAAACAAACCTTGGAAGATTATAAGGTAAGATAAAATAGAACTTATCTATTGTGATAATACTAGTGCAATTAGTATCTCTATGCATTTTGTTATGCACTCAAAAAATAAGTACATTTTTATTATATATCATTTATTAAGAGAACAAGTAAGTAATACAATTATTAAATTGGAATATGTGTCTACAAAATAACAACTTGCAGACATTATGACTAAACCATTGACAAAGGCCACATTTGAGTATCTCAGACAAAGATTGGGAGTCATTTCCTTGTCTATGAATCATTAAAAGGTCATTTGAGTAGGAGGAGAATGTGTTTTCTTCTTGAATAAGGTCTCAGAGTTCTATATATGACAAGTTGTGTATGTCAAGATTACATGAGAGTGATTTTAGAAGGATCTAGACCATGATAGATTATAGAGGATAAAGGGAAATTGTTTTGTTGCTATGAGATCCATATTGTTTGAAGTGTTGCTAGAAAATCTAGTTTATTGAGAAGGCTTATTAAAGATGAGATTTTTTAGGTAGAGAATGGAGTTATGTGGAGATAACCAAGATAATTTTTAGAGAATTGAAGAGATGTGCATAATGTTAGGGGGAGCTAACTCAGATAATTTTTAGAGACTTGAAGAGATGTGCATAATATTAGGGGGAGTTTTCTAATCTCTGTGAGTAGTTTGTTAGGTCCAAGGATCAGAGAAGTTCAAGTTTATATTGGTGCATGTCAAAGGGGGAAAATTAGATTCATATTCTTTAAATTAAGTAATTATCCTAATCATATTAATAGTAATTGAATGCATACATATTTTTGAATAATGTTTGTTGACATGTTAAGGAAGGGACACTTTGTCATTAATGTCAAAGGGGGAGAAAGATGAGAATGAAAGAGATCAATTCAAATGAGTAAGAAATCATTTTAAGGGTGTTTTTCCATTAATTAAAAAGGGGGATATTGTTCATCATGGTCATTGATGTTAGGTTGTCATTGATGTCAAAGAGAGCATGAGATACTAGTGCATTAATGATAAAGAAGTTGTATTTGATAGCTTGGAGAATATCTAGTACATTTTTAGGTCTGAAAGTAAAAAGAAGGAGATTTGAGGCATCCATAGATGTCTTGGTGAAGTTTTAATATGTCACTTGATCATTTGGAATGAGAAACATGCATCTTATAACTTAAGAGAAGCTAGACCATCATTGCACATCATACAGATATGAATGAACTAGAAATTTTGTGCATTTATTTTGAGTACTCATAAAGTCAAATAAGGTCAAAGGATTTCATAGATATGTTTTCTGTAGTGCCAAGAAGGTACCTTAAAAATTTGGACTCTTAAAGTGGTTTCTATCTCAAGTTATAAACCGTCAAAGTTGCTCTTGTAGACTATGATGGGATAGAGACCATCAAGTTTAACTTCATTAAAGTCTAAGGTCACCAATAAGTAGATCTAATAGTGAAAATTCATCATCTAGATCTTGATCCAATGGTGCATATTTAGTCAAAATTTCAAAGAGTCTAAGATTTCATGTACTGGTGATAAGTGTCACTATCTCGTTTAAATGACAGAAGATCAATGGTTAGTAGGAGTTTGTACTTACAGAGATTGATGGTGTGGGTTGAGTCAAAATTCAAATATGCAAAAGGCACATCAAACTACCAAGTGGTAAAATTGTGGGAGTTATAATATAAGATTAATTTTGAACATTATAAGATAAAAATCAAGCTACTTAGAGGGTATTGATGGTGCGTAGTTGTCCACAGTTGATAGGAAGCAGAGATGAGGTTAAAGTGATGGATGTAAAACATTTGGTCAGTAACTGTCATAATTTAAATATTCAAATTTGTGAATAAAACTAATGTTCAATATTTCAGCTATATATTTTGATCCAATATGAATTTATTCATGTATCTAAAATCAAATTTATTTAGGACTTCAAGGTGCATCCATTGAATCTAGTTAGAAGGTCTGAATGTTTGTACAGATAAATATAAGGAGCTTCAAAGTTGATTATTTTTTAATTCATGGTGTTCCTATGTATATAATAACATTAGAGTAATCTATGATTTATAAAAAAGTGTTTTGGTGGAATAAATCACATAAAGATGTCATAAGGGGTATATGGAGTGGACCCATATAGTTGAATTTGATTATATTTTTTTAATTTTCTTGATGGAGTGCTAAATGGGTGAATAGATCTCCATGAGTCCTATAAGGGCTACTAAGGCCTAATTGAAAGGCATAGATACTTAAATGTAACCCATATATGCTATTTCCAACTTGTGAGGATGTATTTGAGATATTTCTTAGCATAATATATATCTTAAGGGTTAAGTCAAGTCTTATAGCTGACCAAGAAGTTGATATGCATGAGGAATCTATAAACAGTGGATACCAAGACAATGGTTTCTATAATTAATGTGAATGACTCGAGAGATTAGAATATAGAGGCAAAGAAAAGAGATCAGAGAGAGTGTGCTTAGTAGATGGACTAAAGTACATAATAGATTAATGATGAGTGAAGAAGACTAGAGAAATCTAAAAGAGGAGTTTGGATGGATTACTTGTATGAGAAATTTTGAGGGTGTGTAATGAGTTTTTAAGAGAGATAGAAGGGTAAAGAGGAGTGAAAGCAAGATAATTCCATCATCAGGTGTAGGAAATATTAGATCAAAGGTGGAGATTAGATCAAGGTAGTTGAGTGAGTGCTTGGTTGCCTAGGGGTTGGTTCTTCTTTGTAGGATGGGTGTCTCACTAAAATAAGGGATGGGTGTTACTTGATCATTTATTGTTGATATCAATTTAAATCTTTTTATTATAGGATTGTAGTCCATTTTATAGGTTCCAGTGGGTTTTATTCCCTAAGAGGGTTTACCACATAGATCTTATGTTATGTGTCTGATCTTGCTTACCTTTCTTGTTATTTTTTGTAAATGATGTGCATGCTTCATGAATGATAATGTTATTTAATTAAGATTTTTAAAGGATTGGAATTGAATTTTGAATTATCTAGCATCAATTATTCACCCCTCCTCTTAGTGATTATACCTCAAAAAATACATTCTTCTTGATTATCAAGTCACCTTCACCATTTATGTTTTGTGTTGTGAGTGTTTATAAGTACATGATGATTCTCACTTAATACACACACACACACACACACACACACACACACACACACACACACACACACACACACACACACACACAGAGAGAGAGAGAGAGAGAGAGAGAGAGAGAGAGAGAGAGAGAGAGAGAGAGAGAGAGAGAGAGAGAGAGAGAGAGAGAGAGAGAGAGAGAGAGAGAGAGTTTTCATTTCAGTTTTATGCCCTATTTTCACTAAACCTAGGATGGAAAATATTTTAAGATTGATTTTAGTTTTGTACCACCTAATGCAGTGGGAATTTTATTGTAGTAGAGTGTTGTTGTTTTGTTTTAGAGTTACTTTGTGTTAAGAGTTAGTTTATGGGATTTCACCCTTAAGTTAATGTGTATAAGAGGTAAGTTGGTATTATCTCATTCTCTCTTGACATCATTATAAGTTACTGATATTTTCAAATTTTCTTAATGTTGAAACTTGCATAAATTTGGTTTGACCATATTCCTTAGAGTTATGGGATAAATGTCTTTTACTTATTATTAAGAGAGAATTTGTGTACTTGGATGGATTGATACATATTTTTTATCATCATTTTATTTCTCCTAGTTGTGGAAATAGATTGTGAAACTATACTTATAGACTTGGTAAGTAGATAGTGATGTGAAAGCCTTAAATTATGGTGTTGTTCTTTTACCTTGTGAGGGTATGTAAGATTTTTGAGATGATAGCTCTGTAATTTGAGTTTTCATATTTTCTTAATGTTGAAACTTGTATAAATTTTGTTTGACCATATTCCTTAGAATTATGGGATAAATGTTTTTTACTTATTATTACGAGAGAAGTTGTGTAATTAGATGGATTGATACATCTTTATGATCATCATTTTATTTCTCCTGGTTGTGGAAATAGATTGTGAAAATATGCTTATAGACTTGGTAAGTAGATAGTGATTTTACAACCTTAAATTACAGTGTTATTATTTTACCTTGTGAGGGTATGTAAGAGTTTTGAGATAATAGCTCTCTAATTTTTACTTGTGACTCTTTAAAGTCACTACTCTATCTTACTTGTGATTATAAGACCACATGGGTGGAAATCCTTGAATTATAAATTAAATTTTATACGTTGATTATAATTAATATGATATTATATACCCTTGATAGATTGATATTGTCCTTTTTTGCTTAAAATATGTTGGTTGAAGAGTTTATTATTATTATTATTATTATTATTATTATTATTATTATTATTATTATTATTATTATTATTTTGTTGTTGTTGTTGTTGTTGTTTTTGTTGTTCTTATAATTTTTTTTGGAATAAAGTAGGGTAAAGGATGTGCAAAACATATTGTCAATCTAGGGGTTGAGATAAAATTTTAATTGGTAGTTTTCTAGTTGAGAAAGTAGGGAGAAATTGTTTTATTTGTTCCCTTATAAGGTTGTAAGGATGATGTGATCCTTAGCCTTTGTACGTTATGATAATTTTAACATTTATTCCTTTTAACCATGAATATAGACAAATAGGTTAAGTTGTGAAATATGAAACTAGTTAAGTTTAGCTAGCAGTAAATTAATACAATTATGGATTGAATGTATGATTATTTTTATATAAATGTTGGTACATCTAAAGTTATTTAGCATGTATGATTTATTTCTATGATCTAATATTATATATTTATGTTTTCATTGAAACATTGTATAATTTATAGAAATCATTATGTTGTGGATACCTAAGGGAAGAGTGGTGAATTAATAACATAAGTTATAAGTAATAGGATGGTATCCTACTTAGCCTCACAATGACTCAGATTGTTGCTAAGTTGGATCCAATTGATGGACTTGTCGAATCTAATATTTAATAGGTAAAACTTGTCAAATTAAATTGTATGGCCATACACATGTATAATATGGATGGGTATTCCATGATTTTGTATACATTAGAAATGTAATATTTACAATTCCCATTCAACTTCATACTTGTCAGGGGCTCCATGGAGTAGTGACAATATTGACTTATTATACTTATGAAGAGCTATGCAGAATAATGATAGTATTAAATTATAAACATTACTTTTTCTAAGTTTCTTAATTACTTTTTTTTGGAATGAGAAAGACATTGTCTAGGATAGAGAGATGTCTTGAGAATTGGAATATTTTGTGGAACTCTCCCTGATCATTTATTGTGACTTGTATGATGATATTGTGTCTTTTTGGGAAGTCGATTCAACTTTCAATGAGTTATGAAATGGGCTTCCATTTTTTGATGATTCTAGACCTTAGAGTGGTCATGAAAAAATCAATCAAAGTAATTATTTCAAACCTTATTTTCATAAAACAAAATATTATTGAGTAGGGTCTTATGGGACCAATATGTCAAGAGTAGTGTAACTTGATGGAGCTATGGTAAGTTCTACATGTAATTTCCTAGTTTTTACTTAATTTACTATTGTATGACATGTTTATGCATGCTAAATAGTGTTTTTAAATTTAAAATTTATGTTTGAATAAGAGTTATTAGGGATGATGACTAACTTTAAGGGGGAATCATGTTACATCTTAATTCCTCACTAGGCGAACTTTCTAGATTATTCATGGATATTTATGGTTGAAAAATTTAGATTTGATTATTTTTAAATAAGTTGTGGGATATATGCTAATATGGGGTATTAGGATATTATTTAGGTCACATGATCACCCTATTATGAGTTAGTTATAAGTAAATATTTACTTTATGATCATGTTAATTTTTCATTTCATCTATATCTAATGTATATCATTACTATTATAGTCAATTACCTATTTTGTTGTGAGGTTGATGTAGGACAATCCATCCCTTAAAGTGTGATAGAGGGAGAGAATCATCAAAGAGGGTAACATAGATCAAGATGTTAGAGGATGATAGAGAAACTGACTGGTACCCAACAATCACCATAGATAGCCAACACATGCTAGATGCATAATGATTGGTTAGCATAATATGTTTGATGCTATTTGTAGTAAATAATAATTTTAACCATGGTTTTCTTAACATAGTTTAATGTTTTTGAGGAATTTATTGGGTTATGCTTTATTAGTTTTACCTTGTGTGATTTTGTTTACAATCACCAATGATTCCTTGAAGATGCAATTTTTATGGTTAGAATAAATTTTAATTTGTTGAATAGAGGAATTGGTCATTAAATCAGTATGTTAATAAAAATGCATCTAATTATTTATTTTTATGTATTGGTGATTAGAAGGTTTGAAAATAAAGGTAAAATAAAAAATGAATTAAAAAATAATTAAATTTTCAAAAAGAATATATTCTAAAGAAAATTAAATGAACACAAAGATACACACACACACACACACACACACACACATAATGATTCAAATAGTAAAATATTCAAATAATATTACTTAAAATAAAACATTACACATTACTTAAAATACATAAATCCATTTGAAAAAAAATCACTATATATAATAGGTATACCAATGCATAATATATATACAGAAAACACAAATATGTGAACTTAATTCCATCATTCCAACAATACTATGTAGTAAAGTACAATATCAAGGTCACATTATTTGAAGAATTAGTGTTCAATATCCAGCTAACAATGAGACAAAACCAATTTGTCAAACCTTATAAGCCATCCATATGGGTACCTAACCACCCCAACCATCAACTTGATGGTGGATTTAGGTTCACAAGTTAGTAGAATAACACAAGAGTTTTCAAACCACACAACATATAGTCAAGAAAGAACTCTTACCACTTGAAAATATAAGCTCTAACCCTAAGGTTAATTCTCAAGATCATTATTTATGATCATAAGAATCCAAGAAGGGAGGTTAGTAACATGTTATTTCAAGTAATAAAAACCTCAATAAACATACTAACACTTACACTCCTAGCCTATAACTTAGGGGTGAGCTTAGTTAACAAAAAAAATGAAATCACAACTAAAATGCAAAATACAATTAATATTTTACCTTCCTTGGGAGCTCCAAATTCATTTATTGAGTGGATTTCTCAACTTGCACTTTATAGATTTTTTTGACAATAGATTTTGTGTAGCTCCTTCTATCCCTGGCACCATGATTTATGTTGTTGTTTGGTTCAATATTTTAGCATTATAACACTAATTGTAAGCTACTTCTCTCCTTGGCACCATGGTTTGTGTTGTCACTTGGTTTAATATTTTTTCATTATAAAACTACTCTTATCAAAGATTTGAATTCATTTATGTATGATAAATTTGAACCAAAATAGCATAAAATTCAATAAGCAAGGCATTGTATTTATAGGCTTAGAAACTAACCCCAACCAAAGGTGAGTCAAGGTGGAATTTTAAACATGGAATGGGTTCAAACCTAACCTAGGTGAGTAAAATATAACCCCAATATAGTTAATAATTATTAATTAATCATGATTTGTAATGAATAGGTATGGGTCTCCAAAATGAGATATTTTAGGATATTTGCAAATAGCTTGACAACTTACAAAGGTCATGATGAAAGGCTAGTATATTTGCATTTTTGAATTTCCTTTTTTAGTTATTTATTAATTAGACATATATAATTCAACTAGGCTCTTAATTTGGTTTAGCTTTTTAATTAATTATAATTATGCATTTAGCTCTTCCAAGATTTGATTTATGTCTACAAGTGCCCCACTTAATAGGTTTATAGGCCAAATTGACTGTTGTGATGCCACAAGATGATTAGAGATGAATCCATGAGATGTTATTATTACTTATGATAAGATTCCCAAATTATGGATGCCTCAAACATGATTATGAGAATTGACAAATGATGCATATGAAAATTTGGGATGTTTAGTGATTCTTAGGATTAATTTTCAATGGTTGGTAGGAATCGGTCTAAAGTCTATCTGAAAGCCAGTTGTGGCCAAGTTTAGGTGTCTACAATTTGCCCATGTTTGGGAAAATGTTGCAAGATATAGGCATAGTAATGTCTTATCAAATAATGAAACATGCTAAAAAAAATAAATGATTGAAGAAGAAGCTCCAAACAATGTTTGTGAACCCTATAATGATGCCCCCTTGATGGAGTGGTCGTCCCTTGAAAATAAGCAAGAAGAAAAATGAAATTAAACCAAGGGTGATATTCATCCAATCGAGATAATGATTTCATGCATTGATTTAAAAAGTACTAATTTTTCCAAAGGTAATTATAATAAATAACAAAGGTTGAGACACTAATTTTCTTAAAGGTGGTTAAAATCAGTGGTAATGACATATGCCCTAGTTAGGACATGTGAGTTGGAATAATGATTTTCCCATATGTGGTTATAATCATTAATATAATCTAGATTAAAAAATGATTTTTTATTGTACCTTAGTAGGGAAGATTGGCAAGCATAATGCAAGGATATAATTTGTTATACAGGTTAAAGATAAGTGGACATAAACATAGATGATTTGGTTTAATGATTGAAGAAGCCACAAATAACCAAGCCTATGAAGATGTACAAAGTGATGAAAGAGATGATTAAAAAAATATAAATTTATCAATGGAAATGATTTGGTTGTACCTACCAACGTCGATATGTTCCTCCTTCTTAGCATTGATACAACTAGAATGGTCAATGGGTTGATTTGATCAAGGAAGGTGGGAGGATTTTCCAATGTTACCAAGGATAAACATTTGTGGGTCCATTGATTGTAAGAATTCCTAATCTAATTTTTGTTGTAGAATGTGATAGTAGGCATCATGATATAAAACACCATGATATCTTGGCCAAAATATATACAAGTAATGACTCTCGATCTAATGAATAATTAAAAATAATTTACTAATGATAAAAAACCATGATGATAATGTTGACATATGAATATGGGTAGACTCAAGAATAATGTGCAAGGAATCACCCAATGAATGCATATAAACTAAGTCAAGGCATAGTACTAAAAGCAAATAAATAGGCAAGAAAACAAAAAAAACAATAAAAAAACACACAAAAATCTTAAAAGAAAAGGCAATATAAAGCATCATAATGATGGATTTACCCTAGTAGGGTGGATCTAATATGATTGATTAGGCTTAAAATAGACAAATGTTTTTGGATTTTAATTTTATTTTATTTTTTTAAGAATTTTTGAGGTGTCTTAACTCATTAGATATTGAGATGATGCCACTCATAAAATGGTGAGAGCATATGGAAAATGGCAATGGAGTAAACCTCAACATGAATCAATCATAGCCTACATAGTCGCATTAGGACCTCAAGTCGCAATAATTCCACCAACAAAAAAGGTGGTGAGAACTGACTAGGTCATAATAGGTTCTAAAAATTAAGGAAAACAACAAGGCAAATAAAAATAGTAATGGAAAGGTGATGTAATAATGTATGATAAAAGATGTTGTTCCTAATTTGCCCTTAGATAGTTAAAATTAAGAAACAATGGCGTAGGTCAATGGTACTAATTTAACCATAAGAAGTTATAATTAGTAACACAAGGTGGACTATTGATTTGACCACAGATACTTATAATCAATAGAACTAGTCAAATGTGAATGAAAGATAACTAACTAGATTGACTGTCACACTACTTTCATAGATTGTCATTTAAACATAGAATTATAAAATTACTAAAATTGGATCAAAATCCCCTCATGGATGGTGTGATAAGAACCAAAGGAACCAAGATCAAAAGGGTTGGGTAGGATGGTTAAAAATAAGATTTGATTTACTAAAAATGGCATGATAGAATGACATAGGGTATGGCATTATTTAGAATGATGGTGGTATGATAATGGGATAAAATGGTAAGAGTGTTTCCCCCAAGTGACAAGGCAAGGTAAATGTTTTTAGCTAGGTATAGGTATGGTTTTATGATTTTGGCTAGGTAAAATGGCAAATCATAAGGTAAATGTTTTTGGCCAAGGTGAATGATTTTATTGTTCCTACTAATGTGGAGATGCACATCCTAATCAACATATGAGATAACTAGAATAATCAATCATGTAAATTGATAGCTCACACCTTTTGTGAATAGTTGATGTGTTAAGAACTTGTTACAAATTTATACTCCAATAATGTTATTATGATCTTTGATGGTCATTGATTCTATTTCCTTTAAATGTTGAGATAAGATTTCTTTGTAGCTTTTACGAAGGAAAGTTTAGCCAAGGATGGTAAATATGAATAAACAATAGATAAAAAGTCTAATTTGGTAATGTAAAGGTGAATGATAATGTAATGTATAATGGTTGGTCAACAAAAGAAGATTCATATTTTTAGGTACATAAAATGTTATTGATTCTAGATTTGACATGACTTTGGATATGGTGGGGCCAAAGACTTTTGAATATATTCTCGACAGGACCACCACATATTTTTTTTGTTTGGTTTTGAGAGTAGATACCATATGATTATGTTTTAGATTGAAATTTATATTAATGTCATCTTAAATAATGTCTTCATTAAGTAGTGAAGAGTTATCGTACTCATCTATTGGTATCTTGAAGAGGTTTACACCAATGAATTTTTATTGATTGTACCATAGTGCCTCAAAGAAGGTTTCACTAAGTAATATTGAATTTTGACTTCAATTATCTTTTAGCACCTCTAAAAAGGTTTCACTAGAAGATGATGAGTCTGGACTTTGATTTCCCCCTAGCACCTTCAAAAAGGTTTCACTAGGAGATTGTTTTTCTTCTACATAACTTTGGTCTTACCCTGTTTGATATTTTACAATTGATATGTCACCATTAATTAAGTTTAATAAGGTGTAGTTCTATCAATCCCAATTGACACTTGTGGGAGGTGAAATGTCCATATAATGGCTAGGTTGTTTGTGATAATGGCATGTGGATAATGGAATGAGGAGAGGCAACACAATCCTCATAGAATATATTAGGAGAACTTGTGTCAAAACTAAATTAATTATCCTCAAAAACTATAGAAGGATCAAAAATGTATTTAAATTTATCTATGGGGCATATGTAACCAATATTTTAATAACCATAAATGTATTCTAATTTTGAAGCTAAATTTGACTCAAAGGAATCTAAATCCGATGTTGATATTGATGTTGATTGTACTTATGATTCTAAATCTATGTCAGTTCAAGAATAGAACATATCTCTAATGTTGACTATTAATTTAGTGTGGATGTTGCTACAATGATGTCTTGTTTAATGTTTGGTACTGGACAAGTAATGGCTTGTGATGGCATGATGGGCTCTAAGAAGACTAATTTTTCAAAGTGAGACTCCATGATCATAAAAAGGTGAAGAGACAACTGCATAGAGACTAAATTTTCAAAGGGTGGCTCTTTAAAAACATGACAATAGTTGAGATAATTGTTTTCCAAAAGGTGGTTATAATCATTAAGAAGTGACTCATTAAAGACTAACTTGTTAGAGTGAGACTCCTCAAAAAAGGTATAGGATTAAGAGGTGATTCATCACAAGTTGACTCATCATAAACAGGTGTTTCAACAAAAATATTTTAGGATGGTTGGTTCTCCTAGCCTTAGTTTACAAGTAGTTATAAAATACTAATTTTGAATATATCTTGGTCTTTAAATGATTAGCTCTGTTGGAGAGGTATGGATTAGCTTGGTAGTTGTTGGTTTATCGATATAGGTTTTATAAAATTGGGAATAGTTGGAAATGGATGAGGATTGGCCAGTGGTTGGATAATGGTAGACCTAATAAAGGTTGGTTTATGGCCTAGGAAAATAACCATTACTCATCGAGTTATGATTGCATAACTTTGTTGGGATAATATGTTATAATACATTGAATGTCCTAGAATGGTAATGGTATGGATTTATGAAGTTTGGTTTCTATCATGATCTAAAAGATGAGGTCCTGGAATGGTAATGATAGGGTTTTGTGAAGATTGGTTGCTTGTAGAAGCTAAAAGATGAGGTGTTAAATCATAATCCTTGGATGTTGTAGAGCTTAGTTGATCGGACAATCCAAAGGAAGGTTAATGATATAGGTGGGGGATTGGATGTCATGATCAGTGAGATGGTGAATATCATATGTCAATCATCCTAAAGAATATACCACCAAATATGATGCTTGGATTTGTTCCCTAGATTGAGGATTTTAAGGAGGATATGGATCCATCTCAGAAACCACTTCTTCACCATAAGGGTCTTGAACAAATTCAATTCGTATGAATATTCTATCATAACTTGTATTTTACATGACTCTACTTCAAGTGTAATGAGACATATCCAAGTCAATGATAAACATTTTTAAGAAAGGATTAGATTTTTACAAACTCTTAAAAATAGTTTCTAAAAGATAAAAGGTTCAAACTTGGTCTAATTTGGTCCAAGGGTGGATTTGTATCTCCAACATGGTCTATGCTAAAACTTGGTATAAAATAGACTAACATCAAATTTCTAACATAATAGGTCAACTGGATGAATAAAACTTGATAAGCCAAACTCTAGGTTCAAAGTGTTCCAAACAAGCATAATCTAAAAATAAAAAAGTTGCTAGGTCTTTTATCCAAATATGGCATCAAAAGCTAGGCTCAAAATAGGCATATGCTAGGAATTTTGGCAAGACAAACACAAAATCTATAGTTTAAACAAAAGGGTAGATTTAATTTAACAAATTTGGAACACTTTGGCAAAGACTAGGCATTCAGAGTCAAACATGAACTTGGTCAATTGGCATAAGGCATGAAGCAAAATGCATATGCAAAGATAGGATATTTATCCCAAATAAATGCACAAACAATAATTAAAACTAGGCTCCTTTAACAAACAATAAGCTAGAAAAAATTGAATGGCATAATGGCACTATGAAATGTTCCAAATAGCATATGTGGCTTTGGTTTAAAAAATGGCAACTTTGACACAAGCTAAAAATAAGTATATGAATGATACGAGTAGCCTAACGATGTTATTTTACTTTAAATATATGATCAATGGTTTGTTTCAAGACTCAAAGGCATAAAAACTCAAAATGCATTGGGCAACATAATGATACCCTTTGTAATCAAATGACACACACAAATATTTATCAAAATACTAAGGCAAGGTTATAATGCCAAATAAATAGTATAACACCTCTTTAAACAATGAAATGATGCGAACACAAGAGTTATTTTGACATGGTAAAACAAACAAACAAAATGAATAGATTAGACTCAAAAATCATGCGAGAAAAAGATAAAATGACATAAAACACCTAAGTGTAATGTCTTAGATCCTAAAACTAACAAGATTACATAGTACTATAGAATTCCATCTATATATGTGCTCTTGAGAGGATTTTAAGGGTTAATTCAAAAATAAAAATGCATGAATAATTAGGGTTTTTACAACTCCTTATCTCAAGACATTATATAGTGACATGGAACTTTAGGTTACTTGCCCTACATCAACAATATCTCTGTAGCAAGTGGGGTTGTTCTAAAAATAAATTTTCATGCATTTATAGATGGTGCCAAGTGTGGATAAAACAAGTGATGCTCATTTCATTTGGATCAACATAAACTAGATTATTTGTAAAAGGTCTTATCCTTTTCACAAACATTACATCCATTTCTTGCTTATATTAGTACAATGATCGAGTTGCCCATTTAGTCTGAAGCAATATCTTAATAATGGAGTTTGCTTAATCACTCATGTAAATAAGTTGACCTCAATTTTTATAAACCACCATTTATTGGGGTTGAATAAATGCTAAGAGATAAATTCTTAGGTCAATGATTCCCTAGAGAACCTGTGAAGAGGCTATGAACTCCTGCTTAGAAGCCAAATTGCATAAAATAAAAAGACAAGTGAAAAGACTTTAAGGTCATATTTAGATCACCCAAAACATATGGATTTGAGGAGAGCCTTAGAAACATTCTTTTCACACCTTTTGACAAGGCACAAATGTGAATAAAGAGCAATTTTGGTCACCCAAGTTCCCTAAAGGGGACGAAGGGAGAGCATACACGCATCAATCATTTTGTGAAAATAAACAACTTTGAAAGAACAAACATAAAATAAAATAATCTTAAGAGTATGTAATCTAAGTGTGAGTGTTTGTTTTAATGCACCAAAATGAAATGTTTATGAAATTTGGCCCCTTGGCATTTGTTATTGAAAGCTTGAAAAAAAATGAAAATGATTTAAACAAAAAGATTCTTAAAACACCAATTTGAAATGTGAAAATTGTAAGTTAGAAGTGTTTTAAATGTCTCCTTGTGGCATTTGGGTCTTGAAAAGAGTGTTGGGGGTTTTAGATATTTTTAAAAAACATGTATGCAAATTGATGGTAAACTAATAGCATATCTTAAAAAAATAGGAGAAAACATATGGTTTTTAAAAAATCATCAAAAATAGAGTTCAGATGACCCCAAACAAAGCTCTAAAAGATGACCTATTAGTCTCAGGTATACACATAGTGAAATAATGTATAAAATAGAGAAAAAATGTAATTATAAGTGTAAAAACACAACAATAAGTGAAAAAATGCAACTGTAAGTGCAAAAATGCAACTATAAGTGCAAAAACGCAATTGTAAGTGCAAAAATTCAACTATATGAGTTGTGATATTATTGAAATATTATGGATCCAGAGAGAAAATTTTCTATTACACAAGGTAACCTCACATCTTTTATCAAAATATCTGTTGGCCTTTAATTTCCACCTATTTTTGTTAGCAAGCTCAAATTTTTACATGAAAATCATTAGTAGAATGGTCTTAAAGGATTTAGGATCAACTTCATGGGCTACATTTCCCACTGGGTGTTTCATTTTTTATCATAATAATTCAAGAAGGGAGGTTAGTAACTTGTTAATTCAAGTAACAAAAACTTTGATAAGCATAATAACACTTACACTCATAACCTAGAACTTAGGGATGAGCTTAGTTAAAAAAAGACAAATGAAAGCACAACTAAAATGCAAAATACAATGAATCCTTTACCTTCCTTGGGAGCTCCAAATGCATTTGTTGAGTGGTTTTCTCAACTTGTGATTCAAAGAGTCTTTGTAAATGGAGGTTGTGTACCTCCTTCTCTCCTTCACACCATGACTTGTCTTGTGGCTTGGTTCAATATTTTAACATTATAACACTACTTACAAGGCAAGTTTTTCATTATAATACTATTTGTATAAAATATTTGAAGTCATTTTTACATGATAACTTTCCACTAAAATAGCTTAAAATTTAATAGGTGAGGCATTGTATTTATAGGTTTAAAAACTAACCCCAATCTAAGGTGAGTCAAGGTGGAGTTCAAACATGGAATGGGTTAAAATCTAACCTAGGTGAGTCAAATATAACTCTAGTAGAGGTAATAGTTGTCAATTAATCATGATTTTCAATGAATAGGCATGGGATTCCAAAATAAGATATTTTAGGATATTTTCAAAGAGCTTGAAAACTCACAAAGGTCATGATGAAAGGCTCAGATATTTGCACTTTTTAATTTCCTTTTTTTATTTATTCATTAATTACACATGGATAATTCAACTAGGCTCTTAATTTGGTTTAGTTTTTTAATTAATTATGATTATCCATTTAGCTCTTCCAATATTTGATTTATGTCTGTGAGTGCCCAACTTAATAGGTCCATAGGCTAAATTGATTGTTGTGATGCTTCAAGGTGCTTAGAGATGAATTTATGAGATGTTATTGTTGCATACAATAGGATACCCTAATTAGGGATGCCTCAACATAATTTTGAAGCTTGATAAATGATGTGCAAGAAAATTTGGGATGTTC
This sequence comes from Torreya grandis, assembly GCA_037957365.1. Taxonomy (NCBI): domain Eukaryota; kingdom Viridiplantae; phylum Streptophyta; class Pinopsida; order Cupressales; family Taxaceae; genus Torreya; species Torreya grandis. The sequence goes on from JARHVA010003225.1 coordinate 386,733, forward strand.
AGTGATTCCTAAGATTAATATACAATGGTTGGTACCAATTGGTATGAAGTTTGGTCAAAAGTTAGTTGTGGCTAGTCTTAGGTGTCTATAGTTATTACATTTGTATGTTATTTTATAACCTAAACATGAACCTTAGTGTTTATTTAAAAAATAACCTATGTTTTGGCTAAAACATATAACCCAAAAAATATAAAAGCCATTGAACGAACACATTTCAACCCAGTACCCAAAATAAGTAAATTGCTAGGAAAGAAAAAAATAAACACAATGTGAAACTCATTCTATCACACATGAAAACAAAATAAATATTTTTACTTACTTCTTCATATAAAATGGCGAGTTTTTACCTCATCCTTCCACAATAGAGAACATTATATTTCTTCATCTTCTTTTCCAACATACCTTATACAAATAGTTTTAGTCATCCCTCTTGTGCTAAAATGGATTAAAAAATATAGTCAATAGTTTTCCTCTTTTGACCAAAATAGTTGAAGTCATGAATAAACATATTGATACAATAAATCTATGTTATCCCATGTCTCCACTTTTCCTAAATAAAAATTGTAGCATAAGGTTTTAACCTTTTAGGACTTAAAAATTGTAAATTTTATGTTTGATAAAGAGTTGATTATGTTAAATTAGGTAAATAATATGTAATAAATAAATAAACTAATTTTTTACATGATTGACTACCTTTGAATTTTTTTAAAATAGTGATAAATAGTGCAAATAATTGAGATGGATGATCTAGGTGTTAAAATAGAGGTGGAAGATAGTCTAAATGTCACAAATTGGATATAAATGTCATTAATCCTCCTAGATAGTAGCACCACAATTATATATTAGCACTATTATTGGAAGTGTGGCAGTAATGTCCTAATATTGGTGGTAGTGTCCTTTGTCTAGGACTGTCCTAAGATTTTTCATGCACCTATGTCTGGATATCTAAGGTTTGTTCCTATGTGCATGATTTTTTAAACCTTATATTTTTCTTGTAATGATTTATTTAGTGAGAAAAATGTAATCCTCCTTGTAATAAGGGTATATAGTTGACTTGATCTAAAATCTCTGTTTATTAGTAGGGTAGGATGGGCATCCTAAACACTTTGTTGTGAAGAGATTTGCCTACATACCAATACTCTAAGGAGGGATCAATCTGAATGTAGTTATTTCCATCTATGTGATTGTGCAAGTGTAAGTGAAGTGATTATTATAGTGGCCTTGAGTGCCTTAAATGTGCTTGAGATTGGAGATCTAGTTAATGTGAGCTTAAGATTGTTTTATATGGTAGTATGCATAAGTAGGGTAGAATATAGGTTGATAACCTTAATTTTGCATAACTTGTTCTAAGTTTGAATGTGTTTTTTCCAATTGATTTCCATCTAGTCGTTATAGGGATAAAATTCATGTATTTATATTATTTTGATGCTTATGTGGGTGATAAAAGAGGTCTAGGTGGACTATAAGAATTTATAGTTTTGAAAAGATATCATTTTGTGGAAGAGAGAGGAAAATGATATTAGCAACATTTTAGGTACACTAGCACCATGTGGAGCTAGTATCTTTATTATGGTGCTAGTGTCTAGCTGGTAGAACACTAGGCATGAAGGCTCATGATAAAAAATGATTGTTTGAGACCAATTTGGGGATGACTAGGGATGCCTATGGCTCACATGAAGGTTGGATAATTATGATAATAGGTAAGAAGATAGGTATAGGGATAATATAGGGATACATAGTCTAAATTATCACTCTTAGCACTCAAATGCCACTTTTGGATGATTAAATTTTACCTACCCTTTAATCTATAAATACAAAAAATCAAAATGACTAGGATAAAGGGAAAAAATGTACCTTGACTTACTTAGGAGGTGAATCTTATGAAGCTGGGTCTGAGTATTTTGAAGCTAGATCTAAGTATGTAAAGTATTCTCTAATGTTTGTCATATAATTGAAATGTGAATAAATTAGTATCTACTTAAGATATATCAAAATCAAAAGACTAAAATAAGTAAAGAAGTAAACCTAAGTAAAACTGGGTAAAAAGATAGGAGAGAGTAAAGGAACAAATACATCTCACTATGTATGTTAACCAATGCATAAACCTAGTGACAACTTGTGTGTGTGCATGTATATAGTGATCAATCAATGAATAACATGGAATGATTTGATGGTTTGCTTAATATTCATGTGTGGGTAATGAACTAGAATACTATCGAGACAAATGAAAATCCAATAATAAAAGTTACTGAACAATAACCCAGTGTTGATTCATATTGAATAATTCAAATAATTAAAAACCATGCTTAAATAAGCCTCAAATCCAAATTAGAGTTCACATGCAAAATTAAAAACTCTAAAAATAAATAAAACTTGACCTATTATTTTTAACAGATGCTATTTTTATTAATTTTTGTATGCAAGTGTACACAACTCAAAAAATCTCCAAAAATAAATTAAACTCTAAAATTAACCTATCAGATGAATTTCAACTAAAGTTCAAGTCTGGTTAGAAAAATAGACAGTTTCTAAATTTAGAAAAAACTTGAAAATAATATTAAATGAAAATTTTAGACCCTCAAATGGTCCTATATGGCCTCTATAAAATATTGAAAATGTCACATAATCATAAGGGCAGGTTATGGCAACATTGGAATTTTTGATCGGATCATTTTGGCATAAAGATAGGTTGAAATAGAGATATGAATCAAAATTTATGGCCTCTAAATGTTTGGATTCTTTTTATGCATTAGTGGGTGGCTCAAGAACTCAATTTTGTTTTGACTCCATAATTGTCCACCCGTACTTGGTGGATCATGACCTATGAATAGTTTGGATTAGACTGATAGTGTGTCTAACCCTCTCATATATATGGCTCAAAAATTTAATTAGGCTATGACTCCATCATTTACCACTAATGCGTAGTAGATGCATCTGAAACTAAAGTACATGAATTAATTTTAAATATCTAAATGGGTATGTCTAATTGGGTATGTCAGCTCTATAGCCACTTAGGTACATTAGGAAGATTTGAGCCACTTGGGAATGCCAATCAATATAGATGGAGTAAGACATAAAAATAGTGTGCAACCTAGAATATGATTTTAAGTGTATATAGTGTAGAGAATGACATGAAATTTGTCATTCTATCTAATTAACCAATGTATAAATGAGCATATAGAAATAATATGCCATGCACATGTCCCCAAATATAATATCTAAACATATGGATTTAGAATTGAGTTGTAATAATCTATATTTATGTATCTAAACTAAATATAGGAATGGTCATGTTGTACGTGATGCAACCAATATAATCAAACTATTATGCCTCTAAGTTGAACTAGTATGAATATGAGAAAAACTAATCAAAACTAATAAAACTATAACTAGATCTATACAAAATTATATTGTACCTTTCTATCCAATTTAGGTTTTTCTAAAATTGAGAATATTAGACAGTCACACCATGTCTTAGACAATAGAGTCATTATTAGAAATGTTTCACTAGTGTCCTAATTTGGATGCTAAGGTCCTAATCTAATTTATGTACAATTGTACTACTTTTTAGGTCACTATTTTTCCATTGCCTTTACCTAATTATTATTTTTTATAATCTAAGCCTATATGCTAAAAATGTAATATGATTGAAATATAGGAGCCTAATCTCTGTGACAAACTGGTGTTAATTCCCATTATTTTGAGGGAAGTTTTTAAACCTATGCAATATCTATCTCAAAATAAATAACTTGTAAAATGTGTGTTATCTAGAGCATATATGATAAATGCATAATAATTTAATATAATGTGCATACATAAAATTAAAATGTAAAATAAGTTTATCATATGTAATGGAAGATGTATGTCATATCTAACTATTGAATGTGGAGCCCTTTGGGGATATCACATGACCATAGGAATAATTTTTGGGAGCATAAAGAGCTCCAAGGATGTGGGTAACATAGTTTTCCCTAATCCACCTTTTGTGGAACCTTGCTCCACATGTGACAGGAATATTCCTAGTATATTTTTGATTTCTATGTTTCTATATTTTATGGAGTTGGTTATTAGTTGTCTATTTTCCATGTGACTTCCTTGTTTTGAGGGAGCTAGTTATTTCTTGGAAATTGTAATGTCTTCCTTGTTACAAGGAGATGGTTATGATCACATGTTATTGGAAAATGTGCCCTTGAAAGGTGGATACCCTTAGTATGGTGTGTTTCTTCATGGGAGATCTTTTAGATGAGCTTGATGAGGTGGAAGTGAGTTGTCTTGAGTGGATGATGATTATCATGGATAATCATGATGCATTTTGTTACTCCTTTTATGTCTTTTACTTCATATTTTATATATACATGGTGTGGTGTTGCCTTTAGAGTTTGCTAGTTCATTTTTAGGGTGTGCTTTTAAGGATTAGAGTCAAACTGCAGGTATTTTTTAAAGTGCAAGTGTTCATTACAAGGTATGGTTTAGCAACTTGTGAGATACAACATTGTGTAGGTATAGGTGAAAGTGCAATTTTTTGTTTAGTGTTTTCAATAGGAGATTTTTTCTATCTCTGTGAGAGTTCAATGTAATCTTATTTTAGAATACTAATTTATTTGAAAACTTTCATTAGTGGATGTAGCCCACAATGGGCGAACCCATTAGATATATGTTATCTATGTGTTTTTATCTTGCTCTCATTTATGCTTTTGTATTAATGGTAAATTAAGGAATGTTTCTATGATGCATGTTATTTTAGAGATTTAGATGTAGTTTATGGTAATAGTATATTTGGATTTAAAAGTGTTTTATTCCTAACAACTGGTATCAGAGCCATTAGTTTTGTGTTTTACTAAAGTGATAAACCATAGGAAGGCTATTAGATTGAGTGGGAGATATGGGAGAAGAGATCAGATTCAGAGTGGAGAAGTTTGATGGTAAGCATTTTGGTTTATGAAAAATTTAGATGGAAGATTACCTATATTAGAAGGAGCCACATCTCCCCTTGGAGGGGAAAGTAGAACAGCCTGTAAGTAGGAGTGATGTAGCTTGGTCATTACTTGATAGGAAGGCATTGGGATCCATTTGGTTATGCCTTGTATCATTTTTTTACATTTAATATTTATAATAATAAAACAACAAAAGAAATCATGGATAAACTTAGAAAGTTGTATGAGAAACCTTTGGCTTCTAATAAAAAATTCTAAAGAAAAGATTGTTTAACATGAAAATGTATGAGAATGGTTCAATATCTAATCATCTAAATTATTTTAATATGGTTGTAACTATGCTCACTTCAATTAGAATTATGTTTGATGATGAAGTTAGAGATTTTTTAATATTATGTTCTTTACCTAATAGTTGGGATAGTTTGGTTATGGTTGTGAGTAATGTAATCATTGCCAAGTGAAGCTTAATTTTTTAGGATGTTGTAGGTGTGAGATTTAGTGAGGAGATGTAAAGGAAAATAAGTAGTTAATCATATTTAGGTAATGTTTTATCTATTGAGACTAGAGGGAATCAAAAGGACAAGAGCAAAAGCAACTGAGAAAAGTCAAAAGGTAAATCTATGTCCAGATCTAGATCCAAGATGATATGTTGGCATTGTGGGAAGAGTGGAAACTCAAAGGAGGATTGTTGGTCACTTTGAGATAAGAATTCCAATGAGGAAATGAATGAGGTAAATATGACATCAGGTAAATCATGTCAGGATGCCTTAATTCTTTTTATGAATAGTTTTTCTAAGTCTTGGGTATTAGATTTAGGGGCTTCTTTTCATGCCACCCCACATAGGCATTATTTTTATAATTATTTCAAGAGAATTTAATACATGTATATCTTGGTGATGATGAACCATGTGAGATAGTAGGGAAAGGTTGTGTTCATATTCAGATGTAGAATGGGAACATATTTATCCTTAAAGATGTTAGACATGTGTCTATGTTGAGATAGAATTTGGTTTGAGTGGGTCAATTAGGTAGTGAGGGATGTTCAGTATTGTTTATTGAAAATTCTTGGAAAGTTACCAAAAGTGCTCTTGTGATATCAAGAGGTAATATAGTTGGTACTTTATATTTAACTAGTAGTGTTGATTCTCTTGATTTAGTTGCTACAAATGGAGATGCAACTTTGTGGCACTATAAGCTCAGTTATATGAGCCATAAGGGTATGCCTATATTAAAAGATAAGTTCCCTGGAATAAAATATCTAGATCTATACTTCTATGAGATTTGTGTGTATGGGAAAAAAATTGGGTTAAGTTCTTGAAGGTTGGACCCACAAAGAAAGATCACAAGTTAGATACGGTACACTCAGATGTATAGGGACCAACTTAGGTATCTTCTATTGGTGGATCTAATTTTTATGTTACTTTTATAAATGATGCAACTAAGAAAGTTTGGGTTTATTGCATTAAAAATAAATTTTATGTATTTAACATTTTTAAGAAGTGGAACGCCTTGGTTGAGAATGAAATAGGTCTCAAATTGAAATGTCTTAGATCAGATAATGGAGGTGAGTATTGTAGTAATGCATTATTTGATTATTGTTCTAATAATGAGATTTGTAGGCAAAGGATGGTTCCAAGAACTCCATATTAGAATAGTGTTTCTAAAAGGATGAACAAGATAATAATAGAACATGTTAGGATCATGAGGTTACATGTAGGGTTGACTTTATAGTTTTGGGTAAAAGTAGTTAGCATGATAGTATATTTGATTAACAGAGGACCTTCTATGCCTTTGGATAGAGGCATTTTAGAACAAGCTTGGTCTAGTAAGAATGTTGATTATTCTTTTCTTAGAGTCTTTGGATGTGAGGCTTTTACACTTTGTTGGGTTAAATATAAAAAGTTTCAAGATTTTATTACATATAGTATTACGTAATTTCCCAGATTAGAATAATTGATTTTATATATCTATATCAAAATCTACTTTGTAACCCACAAATTAAAAAAATAATATAAATGTGTACTTGTAAGTTAAAAAAATAAATATGGAATGATAAATACATACAAAATAGAGAAATAAGATATGCTAAAAAACAACATACAAAAATACTGACATAGTATTTAACATGGTTCACCCAAATGTTAGGATATGTTCACTAAGAAACTTATCAATTATTCTATTCAAACTTCCAAAGGAATTTATACAAGTGCCTAACACTTCCTCCACCTTAGTCTTTATATCAGAGCACTCTGGCAACACCTTTGTTTAAAGATAAATTTTCTCCTATTGTCAATTACTACATAGCTACATTCAATTTTGTCTACAAATCACATCCATATAACTATTTTGCCTCTTTCCCACTTTTAAAGGGGTGACCACTAAAAATAAGGAAGTATAAAATATATTCTAACTTCCTATAGTTACAATCTGTTACAACTTCCTTTTATAATAAGAAAGTACAAATCTATTCTAACTTCTTATAGTTACAATCTGTTACAACTTCCTTGTATAATAAGAAAGTAAAAATTTGTTACAAATTCCTTTTATTATAATTTTTTTATAGATATTAAAAATAAAGTACTTTAAATAGTAATACATCTATGACAGTGATGCATAGGCTATTGAAAAATCATCATCTAACCATCCTTAGTTTTCTCCTATAATAATGAAGTACAAATCTGATACAACTTCCTTTTATTATAATTTGTTTTATAGATATTAAAAATAAAGTACTTTAAATAGTAATACATCTATGACAGTGATGCATAGGCTATTGAAAAATCATCATCTAACCATCCTTAGCTTTCTCCTACATTCAATCAATGCCTACAAGATCATCATTAACAATAGACCTTCACAACCCTACCAATATAAATCTGTGTTTAATGGAACTATGACCACATAGTGCTTATATCCATCCACAAGATTATAACTAAAATTTGACATTACCCTATTCATATAAATTTATAACAGCACTTATATATATATAAGCTCGTAGCACTGATCAAGTTACAGACTTTCTATTTTTAGGTTACTCATAACAACTATAGTCTTCACCTATAGGTTGCTCATAGAAACTATAAGTTTCATCTAAAGGCTACCCACAACAACTATAGTTTTCACCTATAGGTTGCCTATAGACACTACAAGTTTCATCTACAGGTTTCCCATATAAACTATAGGTTTCTTCTACAAGTTGCCCATAGCCACTACATGTTTCATCTATAAGCTGCCCATAACAATTGCAAGTTTCATCTACAAGCTACCGATAACAACTGTAGGTTTATTCTACAAGATACCCATAACAACTATAGGTTTTAGGCTTTTCATTAAAATAAAATGAGATATTATGTTTCCACATCTCTAACAATCTCCCACTTGGAGACATAAGGCCACAACACCAAGTTTTACAACCTCCCACTTAAACTTAGAACTACTAATTTCTTCTTCTTTAAGCTCATGCTTGAAGTCCCACAGAAGTTGAGTGTGCCATCAACTTCACTAATACAATTAATTTAGTAAGAATATATGTAGGATTCTCCTCTGAGTGAATCTTCTTGAGCTTGAACTACCCACTTTCCAAAATTGTATGTATGAAGTGGAAATGAAGATTTATATGCTTTGTCCTATTATGAAAAGCAAAGTTTTTAGCCAGATGAATAACACTTTGGCTATGAGAATATAGAGTGTACCCATCTTACTTCACTCCCAATGCCTCCAAAAATCTACTTAACCATAAAAAATCTTTACTTGCTTCAGTGCAAGTAATGTATTCAGCCTCAATGGTAGAAAGTGCAACAACTTTCTGCAGCTTAGAAACCCATGAGGCTATAGTACCTCCAACTATGAAAATATATCTATTGGTAGACCTTATACCATCCAAATCAACTACCATGTCACTATCCACAAAACCTTGAAACCCATTATTATAACCTTCAAAACATAAACACATACTAGAGGTTCCATGCAAGTATTTTAAAATCCACTAAATTGCTAAGTAGTGTTGCTTACTAGGGTTACTCATGAACCTACTCACTACTCCCACTTCTTTGGATATGTATAGATGATTGAAAATCATAGAATATATTAAACTACCTACATCTGAATCATATGGCACCTTTGCCATATAATCTTTCTCCTCTTGTGACTTAGGAGACTGTGTCTTACTCAACTTGAAGTGGCTAGCTAAAGGTGTAGAAATAGATTTACAATTTTGCATACCAAATCTTAACAACACCTTTTCAATATATTCAAATTGAGTTAATGTTAGTTTCTTACCCAATATATCTTTTTCAATTATCATTCCAAGAATTTTCTTGGCTGGTACAAGATCCTTGATGGCAAACTCTGAAGAAAGCAATTTCCTCAATTCACTTATTCTCTGCATGTTAGCTCTACATAACATGTCGTCAGCATAAAGTATAAGAATAATGAATTCACCATTTTCAAATTTCTTACTTTAAACACAATGATCACTATGAGTACGATCATATACATGCTCCAACATTAAAGTATCAAACCTTAGGTACCATTTCCTAGGTGCCTATTTCAAACCATATAAACTTTTCAACAATTTATAAACCTTTCTTTCTTTCCCCTCTACCTCAAAACCTTTTGGTTGCTTCATGTATATTTCCTCTTCTAAATCTCCATTTAATAATTTTGTCTTCACATCCATCTATTCGAAGTGAATATCATTAGAAGAAACAATACTTAAGACAATTCTTATTGAGTTAATTTGTATAACGAGAGAAAATACATTTGAGTAATCAATTCTAGCCTTCAGTGAAAAGCCTTTAACAACAAGCCTTTATTTGTATATTTTATACCCACTCTCATCTTATTTTAAATGTAAAACCCATTTATTTTGTAGTTCTTTCTTATCAAGTGGTAAATCCACCAATTCCCATGTTTTATTGTGTTTCAAGGCATCCAATTCTAATATCATGCCCTTTTCCCATTGCCCACAATCTTTGTCTTGCTTGGCTTCTAAAAATTATTTAGGTTCTCCACTGTCAGTTAGTAACAAATAAAATAAATATGGATAATATCTATTAAGAGGTTTACTTACTCTTGTTGACCTCCTTACCACATGTGTGACTGGTTCACTTTGAGCTTCTCTTGGCCCAATATTCTCAAAAGACTTCATTGGGTCATTAATAACCCTATTCCCATTCTCTAATTTTGTAGAGGTAAATGGAGTATTCTATAAGTTCTCTTTTCTTTCTCCAAATACACTTGGAGGTATGATAAGATTTTCTTTACCAAGTGGACTTTCCACTTTCTTTTCTACAAGTTGGTCCCTATACATCACACTTTCATTAAAGATCACATCATGTGATCTCATAATCTTTCTATAATATAAATGCCAAATATGCTAATAGAATGATCTATCACCATATCCAATTAAATTTCATCTCATCAATTTTAGCATTCAAATTATTTATATTTTCTTTATCAATGTGCACAAATGCTTCACAGTCAAAAATGTTTAAATGAAAGTAGGAAACACTTTTACCTATCCAATATTCCTCAAGAATCTCACCATCTAAAGCACTAGATTATCCTATTTTAATCAAATAAATATTAGTATGAACCACATCTACACAAAAACTAGGGAGAAAACTAGCATGGATTCTCATGCTTCTAGATCTCTCCATAATTGTTCGGTTCATTCTCTCACTTACCCCATTATATTGAGGAGTCTGAGGCACTGTTACTTATTTTTGAATTCCTTATTATGCATTGTAGTTCCAAAATTATTTTGGGGTGTATTCACCTCCATTATCAGACCTTAAGCATTTTAGCTTCATGCCTGACTCATTTTTTGCAAGGGCTCTCCAAAATTTAAAGGTTATAAATACATTAGACTTATTTTGGATATAATAAACCCACAACTTATGAGTTACATCATCCACAAATGTAATATAATACTTTGAGCCTTTCAATGATTGTATAGGGGCTGGTCCCCAAACATTAGAATGTACTAATTCTAATTTGTTTTGTTTTCTTTTAGGTCTAAACTTCATAAAATAATCTTTCTTTTTTTACCAAAAATGCAATGTTCACATAAATCTAAATTAATAGACTTTAAGTTTGATAACTTCCCTTTCTTATGTAAAATTCTCATACCTTGCTGATTCATATGACCCAATCTTGAATGCCATAAATTAGTTTCTAGATCAGAAGTAGAAAATAATGCAGTATTAGAATTAATAATGCAATTACTCAAATAAAATGTGCCTTCATTTTTCCCTCTAGCTATAATAAGATTACCTTTTGTTACCTTCCAAGATTCTACATTGAAAGTAACAATACATCCATCTTCTACCAATTGACCTATAGAAATAAGATTTTTGGTAAGACTTGGCACATGTCTTACTTCTTTGAGTATCCATTCATTTCCATTATGTAGCTTGATCTTTACTAACCCTTTGCCAAAAATATCACAGGGTTCATTATCTCCCAGGAAAACTTAGCCAAACTTGCCACTTACATAGGTTGTAAAATACTTGGGATTGAAAGTAGCATGAAAAGATGTCCTTGAGCCAATCACCCATGACTCAACCTTTGTATCACATGACAAAACTAAATCATCTTGATACATAGTAGTAGTATCACTTGAGGAAATATTTGCCTCTTGGTTATTATCATTATTTTGTTGCTCTTTGTGATTCTTTTTAGGATCCCAACATTGCTTTCTCATATGGCCTAATTTTCCATAGTTCGAACATATAAAAATTCTTCATTTTGACTTGGATATATGTTTGGAAGATAAATATCTTCCTTTTGATCCATGGCTCTTGCTCCTATATCTATTCTTTTGTCTCCCTCTAGATTCAACATTTAGTGCATCTCTTGTTGAAGTCTCACCAGATGTCTTCCTTCTCATTTCATTAGATATTATGACACTAACGACATCCTCCATTTTAAGAGTATTACTCCTAAACATGTTTTTACTCATATCCATCACAAGATTAATCTAAGATTTATGCAAGGAACATAGTAACAACAAGACCTTGACTTCTTCATCTATTTTAACTTTCAAAGAAGTCAATTGATTTGTAATAGTAGTGTAATCATTTAGATGTTTAGATATAATTGAATTCTCATTCATTTTTAGGTTGAATAACCTCTTCATCAAATACACCTTGTTTGTTGCTAAAGGCATCTCATACAACTTGCATAAGGTGGTCATAAGCTCTTCTATAGTCTTTTATTCAAATATATTGGAGGCAACACTTCCTCCCAAGTAGATCCTTATGGCTCCCAAATATTTTCTATCTAAGACATTCCATTCCTCATCTATTCTCTTTCCATTTCCTTTTTACTTTCCTTCAAGTGGTAGATAGAGTTCCTATTGATACAAATAGTCAATCATCTGCATCTTCCATAGAATAAAATTCAATCCATTAAACTTATCAACCATTCTTCTTCCATCATCTACCATTTATCAAGGTATCCCAATTGAGAAGATATTACTCTGAATCTAAGATCTTGTAGAGATTTATAACTTACAAAATAGTACACAAAACCACATAAAGATGGCTCTGATACCACTTGTTGGGTTAAATACAAAAAGTTTCAAGATTTTATTACATACAGTATGACTCAATTGCCCAGATCAGAATAATTGAGTTTACAAATATATATCAAAATTTACTTTGTAACCCATAGATTAAAAAAATAATCTAAACATGTAATTATAAGTTAAACAAATAAATATGGAATAATAAATACATGTAAAATAGAGAAATGAGAGATGCTAAAAAATAACATACAAAAATACTAACATAGTATTTAACATGGTTCACCCAAATGTTTGGCTATGTCTACCAAGAAACTCAACAATTCTTCTATTCAAACTTTTAAAGGAATTTATACAAGTGCCTAGCACTTCCCCCCCCCCCCCCCCTTAGTCTCTGTATCAGGGCACTCTGGCAACACCTTTGTCTGAAGATAAATTTTCTCTTACTATCAATTACTATGTAGCTACATTTAATTCTATCTACAAATCACAATTACATAATTGTTCTACCTCTTTTCCCACTTTTAAAGGGATGATCACTAAAAATAAGGAATTACAAAATCTGTTCTAACATCCTATAGCTACAATCTATTACAACTTCCTTGAAAAATAAGGAAGTACAAATCTATTTTAACTTCTTATAGTTACAATATGTTAAAACTTCCTTGCAGAATAAGGAAGTATAAATATATTATAACTTCTTTCTATTATAATTTGTTTTACAGATATTAAAAACAAAGTAATTTAAATAGTCATATAGCTATGATAGTGATGAAAAGGCTATTGAAAAATCATCATCTGACCATCCTTAGGTTTCTCTTGCATTCAATCAATGACTACAAGAGCATCATTAATGACAAACCTTCATGGCCCTACCAACACAAATTCATGGCCAATGTAACCATGACCACACAGTGCTTATATCAATCCAAAACATTAGAACTAAAATTTGACATTATCCTATTCTTATCAATTTATAATAGCACTTGTATATAGAAGCTCATAATACCGGTCAAGTTTCAGACTTTCTATTTTTAGGTTGCCCATAGCAACTACAATCTTCACCTACAGGTTGCCCATATTTATTACAAGTTTCATCTATAGGCTACCCACAATAACTATAGTTTTCATCTATAGGTCACCCACAACCATTGTAGGTTTCACCTATAGGTTACCCATAGAAACTACAAGTTTCTTCTACAAGCTACTCATAACCATTGCAGGTTTCATCTACAGGCTGCCCATAGCAACTATATGTTTCATATATAGGCTAATCGTAGCAACTATATGTTTTTTCTATAGGCTATCCATAACAACTATAGGTTTCAATCTTTTCATTAAAATAAAATGAGGCATTATGTTTCCACATCTCTAACGTACTCATTAAAAAAGGGGATAAGACCAAGTTAGAGACTATATTATAGAAATGCACATTTTTTGGTTATGGTGAGGATGACTTTAGTTTCTATTTATAGATCATTAAAGATAGAAAAATATTTTAGTCTAGAGATGTAGTCTTTAATGAAAAAGTCATGCATAAGGATTAGTTTTAGGAACAAGATCAAGAATAGAAAGAGTACATAGTATTGGATGACATTGCAGATGGAAAAGTATCCAAAGATTCAATTCAAGACCTTCTACTTAAGGACCCAAAACTACTATGGTAAGAAGGTCTTCTAGGGTAAAAGAGAACTTAAACATTATTCTCCTTTGAATTATTTATTACTCATTGACAATGGAGAACCAGAGTGTTATGAGGAAGTAATGTAGGTAGATGCCTAGTTGAGATGGGAACAAGCCATGGATGAAGAGCATATATATCTCATGGAGAACTAAATGTGGGATTTGGTTAGGTTACCCAATGGCAAGAGTGCATTAACAAAAAAGTGGATATTCAAGATCAAAGAAGAGGATGAAGGGAGAAAATAGCATAAGGCTAGGATAGTGGTCAAGGGGTTTGTAAAAAATTAGGTATTCATTTTTATGAGATTTTCTCTCTTATTGTAAAAATGAATTCTATTAGCATTGTTCTTGGTTTAGTTGCAGTTGAGGATTTTCACTTAGAATAGTTAGATGCGAAAACTAATTTTCTTCATGGTGATTTGGATAAATATTTGTATATGAAGTATCCATAGGGTTATGAGGTCAAAAGAAAGGAGAAAAATGTGTTCAAACTAAATAAGAGCTTGCATGGCCTGAAACAAGCTCCACGATAATGGTATAAGAAATTTGATTGTTTTATCTTGGAAAAAGAATATCAAAGGTGTCATTCTGACCATTACATATACATCAAACATTTCGATGATGGTTCCTTTATTATATTATGATTGTATGTTGATGACATGTTAGTTTTAGGAAAGAACATACACCATATTCATATGCTCAATAAATAACTTAGTGACTCCTTTTCTATGAAAGATTTAGGTTGTTGTAAAGCAAATCCTTGGTATGAGTATTTCTCACAATAAGAAGGAGAGGAAGTTGTTCTTAGCCCAATCAGAGTATGTGAAGAAAGTCTTAGAAAGGTATAGCACGTTGGATGCTAAATTTATTGGTAATCATTTGGTAGACCACTTTAGATTATCAAAGGAGCAGTGTCCCAAGATGGAATCTAAAAATATTAAGATTTCCAATGTACCTTACTCATCAGTAGTTGGCAGCTTGATATATACCATATTTTGTACTAAGTTGGATATTTTCCAAGTAGTGGGAGTTGTGATCAGGTATATGAGTGATCCAAGTTATGAACATTGATAGGCAGTGAAATAAATTCTTTAGTATTTGAGAGGAACCATGAATTTTGTATTATGTTATGGTGGATCAGATATTACTTTAAGTGGTTATGTGCACTCAAATATAGAAGGGGATATGGATAGCAAGAGGAGTATGATAGGTTATATAATTACTATTAGAGATACAATGGTTAGTTGGATTTCTAATATATAAAAGGTTGTGGCTTTATCAACCATAGAGGAAGAATTGTTGCTACCATAGAGGCTAGCAAGGATATGATTTGGTTATAAGAGTTATTTCAAGAGTTAGGGCATGAGAAGGATTTTGGGAGACTACATAGTGATAGTCAGAGTGTTATTCATTTGGAAAAGTACTCCACTTTCCACTTGGGGATGAAACACACTTAGTTACATTATCACTTCATTGTGAAAGCTTTGTAGGAGAACTTGGTGAAGCTAAACAAGATTCATACTATCCATAATCTTGTGGATATGATGACCAAGGTGGTCACATTGGACAAGTTGAGACTACGTTCATATTTGGTTGGCCTTAGTGGTCATGGAGCAGTGATAGATTTTGTTCAAGAGAAATGGTCTCCAAGTGGGAGATTGTTGAGTGTGGATCCCTTTGGGAATTTCATATGACCATAGGATTAAAATTTGGGGGCCTAAAGAGCTACAAGGATGTGGGGAGCATAGTTTTCCCTACTCCACCTTTTGTGGAACCTTTCTCTACATGTGAGGGGAATATTCCTATCATATTTTTTATTTCTAGGTTTCCATGTTTTATGGAGTTGGTTATTAGTTTCTTATTTTCCATATGACTTCCTTGTTTTGAGGGAGCTAGTTATTTCTTGGAAAATGTAATGCCTTCCTTGTTACAAGGAGATGGTTATGATCACATGTTGGAAAATATAACCTTGAAAGTTGGAGACCCTTAGTATGGTGTGTTCCCTCATGGGAAAGATTTTAGATGAGCTTGATGAGGTGGAAGTGAGTTGTCTTGAGTAGATGATGCTTATATTGGATAAGTATGATGCATTTTCTCCTCCTTTTATGGATTTTCCTTCATATTCTATATATAGAGGGTGTGTTGTGGCCTTTAGAGGTTGATCATTTATTTGCAGGGTGTGGCTTTGAGGATCAAAGTCAAATTACAAGTGTTTATTATAGGGTGTGTTTTATCAACTTGTGAGATACAACATTGTGCACGTGCAGGTGAAAGTGTAGTTTTTGTGCAACACTTTATATAGGAGATTTTTTATATCTCTATGAGAGTTCATTGTAATATTGTTTTAGATTACTAATTTATTTGAGAACTTTCATTGGTGGATGTATACCACATTGGGTCAACCATGTTAGATTTGTGTTAGATATGTGTTTTTATCATGAACTCATTTATGCTTTCATATTAATGGTGAATTAAGGAATGTTTCCATGATGCATGTTATTGCATAGCTTTAGATCTAGTTTATGGTAATAGTAGATCTAGATTTAAAAGTGTTTTATTCATAAAAATAACATTCATAAGGGTGAAAACATATATATAACAATGTATGTAATAACAAATTTGAGTAAAAATTGGGTAGTTACGTAGTTGGATGGGGCATGATGTCCATCATAGAGGCTAATTAGGAAGGGAGATGCATGAGGTCCCTCATGACATCTAAAACTGGTGTGTGTAAAAAATAAGATACAAGTGTTATGGCCATGATGCATATGATAAAACATACATATAAAACACATGAGGTACATAAAATAGGCCAAGGGGACACAATACAAAGGACATAGGCACATGCCACTAAATTTGAGAAAATAAGACCTACAAGGACATGTTTAAAAGTCCACATATGCAAGCAACAATCAAGTTGATTTATAACCACATATAATGACATGTTAAAATATTCACATAAAAAATCAAGGAAAAGTACACACAGGGACATGTGTATATGTCCAAAGGATACATATTGTGAATAGAAGTGGCATAGATCCAAACAACAATGGTACATTAAAATTCCCTTGATCAGAAGAAGCATAGAGATATAATCAAGTCTAAACTAGATAAGATATAAATTAAATTATTGATGAGTATGTAATACAATTCTATGTAAGAGCTAGGATGCACATATATTGAGTCTAATGTAGTAATATCTAGAAAAAAATTGAGAAAGAGTATCATGATCAATATTAAGATATAACATTGCTAAACTTGGGATGTAAAGTATAGAAGGATGGAACTAGGAATTGAAACTATGTATAGGGTGTCCACAAATGGGTGAATATGTCAAATGAAGACCTCATGTATCGATGTATATACCCTTAGTGGCTAGATAATAACAAATATGGATTGGGATAGTGGACCTAACTCTTATAGCTATTTAAAATAACTCAATAAGAAAAAGTGAAGCATGTACGTAACGATAAAATTGACTATACTAAGATAACATATGTAGTGTCTAAAAAATATAATAAATGTAAACATAATGATCCATACAATTTATAATTTTGTGTTTCTGAGTAATTATTTGAATGTTTTTGTATTTAATGGATATAAGCTATGTACAAGCAACAACATGAAAATTAACTATGTACAAGGAAAAAGAGAGGAGGAAAGTATGTACAATAAAGGAGGAACAATACTTACTAATGAGTCTCATGGGAGACTCACTATCAATGTGACCTATGTCAAATAAAGGGACTATGATTATGTGTTGTATGAAAGGACAGTTGTGGTCCCATAATCTATTACACTAAGTGATTTATATCTAGATTTGCTTATGGAGTGATGTTATGAATTTGTGACACTATGGTGTCCTATTGATTATAGGGGTCTTAAGGACCCATATAGTAGAATATTTTATATGTGGCATATGTGTCCTATGGTTAAAACCCTAAGGAATCAATAATAATAATCTTGAAATAAAGTGAGTAGAGATCAGCCCTCTAGAATCTATAAAATATATTTGACACAAGGGTCTCTCTAATAATGGTCTCCATGGAAGAATATGCATACATAGAAACACTATAGGAGTAGACCTCACCTACACTAGTGTCTCTACTAAACTATGTGGTGTATTGATAAGAAATATGTTCAAATCTATAACTGATAACTATGTTAGAACTGGTAATTATGCTATAACTATTTGTGGGATAGGTAGAGGATCCTCATATGTAAAATCATCAATTGTAACCACTTTATTTTCATGTATGGTATGGATCATATATTATGTATATTTGGCCTACCCAAAAACATGTCAAATATGCCTGCACTAGGTAATAATAAGAATCTAGTGGCCGTAATCTAACCTATAGTGGAAGTATAATCTACCTAATAGAGATCTGAATATAACCACTAATACCACTGATAATTATTTTTTTAGGAGATATATATTAATATAAATACCCTAGATTTAATAGAAGTATGATAGTGCAGATGCTAATACTTAACCTGTTGTCAACCATAACACAATATATAGGATCATGATCTATGTAGACTTATACAAAGAGTGCATATAAATATGTATCATCATTGATAATATTATTGATGCATGTATGTTGTCCCTATGTCACTAGGGAACAAGTGGAATGTGAGAAACTTAATCTTAATTCTTGAAAGACTTGGGGCTTTAGTTGTTTATAAAACTATTGTTGGGAATAGGACAAATAGTAGAGATATGGTCACCACTTTGAAAGTCTGTAATTATACCCTACTATAGGGACAATAGATGTTTATGCACTGAAATATTTTCTTGCTAATCTTTGTGAATTATCTTAATATTTTCTAATAACAGCCCAAAAATACAAATAAATAGTGGATATTTACAACATGATCTAAGCTAAAGTGAAGCATGGGTAGCTCCAGGATGGAGTAGGGTAAGGCAAAAAAGAGAATGTGTTTAAGATGACCAAAGACACCAATTCTATTAAATTCTAAGATAAAACCCATGTAATTATCATCTACCAACCCTAAAATAATGCTCAAAGTTAAATAAATATAGTTAAATTTTAAGAGGAAAATAACACATATGTCTAATAGCATACTTTATGTAAAATTGTGCACTCACTATGAATCGCACAACACATTCAGATGCAAATGAGATGAAAAAAAGGAAATATACTATTAAATTTGTCATCCTATCATTAAGCTCAAACTAATATATGCATATATGAAATGTAAAAATATATTAGCTTATATAAAATAAACTATTATTCATAGAAATGTGAGAATTCAAAAAATCATAGAACACTATAGAAAAACTTTGGATTTTTTTGGCTTTTTACATTAATTTTGATGACAATTGTTTTATGATTTACAAATGAGGGAAACATCCCTATTTATAAGCTTCAAAATGCCTAATACAAGTTTAAGTGGGCCCATAAAATCCACCCAAATACATCTAAGTGGCTTAAAATACAACATTATAATGGAATATTCTACATTTAAATTTACAAGACTAAACAAAATATTCTCTAAGGCCCTAGAGGTGGTTGAAATACGTGATGTTATTGTTATTGTCTCTACTTCTTCTTTTCTTCCTCCTTGGTCAATACCTTTGCACATGCCTAGTAATCTTGGTCGATCTGAACAAAGTCTAGGATTATGGGAAAAAATGAGTCAAATATCTCTTAGATGATGTTCCCATATTCTTCTAATATTGGCCTTAGTGCCTCCTTAATTACCTCTACCTTTTCCATCTTTTTATTAGAAAATGATACAATATTTATTACCTCTATATTAGTCTTTGCACTGGCTACATCTAATGAAAATAATCAACAAAAAACTTCATATTTTCTCTAAACTCTTGATCATCCATGAAGGATCCATCAGGCTTGGTCACCCTAGTGATCATGGTGTCCTTTAATAGCAAGGCAATCTTGAATTCAATTTTCTTAAAGGATGTATTTGTATCTTTGATCTGATCTAGCCATGTCTTCAAAATCCTACTCCTATTCATGAGGATAGTTTGTGCAAGAATAATGTCCTTAAGTGGTAGAACCTTGAGGTCAAGGAACTTATTTTTTCTTTCCACTCTATCCAAGTTTGCCAACTTGGCATCATAGAGTGTAAGTTTTTGGTCAAGCTTCATGACCACCTTATATTGATTGATCCCATCCTCCGTCCTCTTCTTCATCACATTATATAGGTTGAAAACATTGATCACAAAATTTATTATTAAAATTATAGTGCCATCCATCACTATTGGTAGTGCTTAGTCCTTCAACCTCTTCAATTTTTTTTGAATCCCCTTCATCAAGGAAATAGTAGATTTTGCTTGAGCTTGATTCAAGGATATAGGTTCCTCTGTATACTCTTATACCTCTCTAGGACCAGCCTTCCTCTTTCTAATAAAGGTGAAGAGGGACTGTACATTTTCATGGATCAAAACCAAGCCTGACTATGGCTATTCAACTTATTTTTGAACCACCCTCTTTATGTTTAATGTGTTAACATCAAACCTCATTCCAACTTGTATTTCATCTTAGACTACATGAGTCTTCTCTTACCTTACTACCTACATCATGTCTGTAACCCAATTTGGGGTGGAAGTGGATGTTGGCTATGTTGGAGGTGGATGCAATGATAGTGCTTGGGTAGAATAAGAATCCAAGGCTATGGTAGGGATGTATAATTTGGTTGGGTCCAATTTCCAAAGTGGCTCAAATAAATATTTTGTAGGACCTATGTTGAGAATAAATGAATAGAGTTTTGAAGGAATGTTCACCTTAGCATCTATGGTGAGGCTAAGTTGCCTTTGCCAATTGAATGGTTTTAAAATGGGTTTTAATGGCTTAGTGGATATAGGGGAGCCAAGAGGGAGTGATGCACTAGTAGTGGTTACTTAGGAAGGAGTAGAATCTATAACCTAGCTAGCACTAGTGCTTTGGGAGCTTAGTTAAGATGGAATGTTGATAGTAAAATGGGAGATGAAGTGGGGGATGATGGGAGTGGGAGTAGTAGTAGAAGGAAGAGTAGTTGTAAATGTGCTAACAACTAAGAATAAAGGTAATGGAAGAGTACTTATAGTAGGTACCTGAGATGAAATTATGGGATTAATTGCTTGAGAGGTTGAGAGAGAAGATATTTACCCCTTCATGGTGGTTTTGGGCTCCCTCTTCATTGTATAAACTTTATCTATATTCCTAGTAGCCAAAGTGTGTAGTTCTTCCATTGACAACTCAATTCCCTATTATAATTATTCAACATAGATGACATCAGGGTCAGGCTAGCTTATGTTCTCTATGGAAGCCCTAATAGTAGATGCATAAATGAATATAGGTCCTTGGGAGTGACCTAGTTGGATACTTTAATCTCCTTTCTTAGATCTAGGAGGTATGCTCTGGCTGCCTAAAGTGGTAATAAGTGGAGGTCTGCAGGGCCTATTCCTAACAAGAGGAACATTTTCCCCTTATTCCTCTTCTTCTTTCTCCTCATAGTCTACATTAAACATACTTCCATGAGTTGGTGGAAGTTGAGTCCTTATGATGTCTTCCTTTGTCTTCTCCTTCTCAAGCCTCACTTCAATCTCTATGCCCTGTCTTTCAACATTTCTAAGGACTACTTCATCATTCATTGCATTCTTGTAAACCCATTCATGAACCTCCTCTTAGTGCTTATATTCCCTGGCCATGTCCTTTTTAAACTTTAATAGGTGCCTTGAAATGACATTTTTGAGGTCCCATGCTTATAAGTCATCCTTGGGCAATAGGTAGGAGCCCCTATACCTTACAACTACTATAATGTCTGACCACTTTGTGAATTTAGTTCTCTTGATCTTGTAAGAAGTTTGGGGGATATTATTATTTTTGTTTCTTAAAACACCAACAACTCCATGGAGTAGGTGATAGGTCATTTCTTCCTTGACCAATTTCTAGGGTACATACCTTGGCAACCTAAGGGGATCCACCATTACCCATTCCATCTAGATGATCGTGTAGTTAGGATAAAGCTGGAAGATACACATTTCCCTCAATGTCTATCTAAATTCTAAGGGCACTCTTGG
Source organism: Torreya grandis (assembly GCA_037957365.1). Taxonomy (NCBI): domain Eukaryota; kingdom Viridiplantae; phylum Streptophyta; class Pinopsida; order Cupressales; family Taxaceae; genus Torreya; species Torreya grandis. Next base: position 408,928 of record JARHVA010003225.1, read on the forward strand.
AATTTCATATTTTGTGATAAACTTGTAAAAAGGTGGTAAAAGTCCTCTATAATCACATTTATATTATTTCTAAAGTGGTGCATGTGGAATGTAAAGAATAATTGGGGCACAACTTCATCTTGAGTAGGAGACCCTGAGTTTGGTCCCAATTATGTTTTGCACATATAATATCTAATAAATATCTCATAATGTAGAATAGATCCCTATTATATCAAGTTTCATGAATTATAGAGACCAGGTTATTGAAAATGATATTCCTAAGTGATGGAGCTAGCTAGTCTTCTAAGATTATCTATAGCAGTGGGATAGATATTATATCCACATAATCATTGTGTGAATTTTCAAATAATATATTAAGGAGAGCAAGGCAAATCTTGATCCCCTTTATGAACTAATGAATGGGTATGTTTCCTAGGTCATCCATGAAAATAACCTTGATTGGGTTATTCACCCATGATGCCAATACTATCTCTAGTTTGTGTGTCTCATACCAGTTGTCAATGATGCTCTAGTTATAGTCAAGTTATGGTAGAGGAAGGACAATATTTTTTAAAGCTATGACCTAAGATTAAATCAATTATCATCCCTTGCTTCATGGATTTTATTAACCCATCCTCACATCTCATCCTCCTAAATATGCCATATACTAGGTCTACATAAAACATGACCTCTGTCTTTGTTGCATCTTTGTGAAGGCCTACAACTTGGATTACAAGGATGTCTAAAGCAAGTTGAATAATATGGATCATGGTATTGGACTCATCAAGATCCCTAGATCCTTAAACATTATAATAGACACTACTATAATGCATGTCCCCTATGTTTATGGCTTTGGGGATGAATTCTATGTCTTTGAACACAACTGAATTACCATATTAGAAAAGAAAATCATCATTCCCAAATGCAATTCCCTTACCCAGACTAAAGGGTCCCACCTATGCCATATTTTCAATATCATGGGTAGAAACTAATGTTATTTTATATTTATCTACAACTTTTGAGATTCGATAATGGTAGCCTGGGTGTAGCTTGTGAATTAGCTCGATCTTTAAGGATGATGATAGTAGGGAGGG
>JARHVA010003225.1:415000-572500 GCA_037957365.1 Torreya grandis
CATGAACCATTAGTTTGATCCTGGGTAGCTTCTTGTGCATGATCAACCATGAGGGGGTCACTATTTGGGTTTGTGTGAAATTTTATTGTTTTCACTTGATGTGTTTGAGTGTTTAAGGGAATATAAATTATATTAATATTTATTTACATTATTATACTTATTTTGGATAGTTCATTTTTTGATAGACTTCTTTTTAGGCTTGTTTCTTGGCCTAAAGACCACACTTGCAGACTTTATTGCAAATCTTCACCTTCAACTACTCTCTATAGGTTTCCCACATGGGAACAAGGGAATAAAGGATTTTGTAAATTGTTTTTACCATATACCATGATTTTGGTGTTTTTTAGATCTTCTCACCTTGTATAATTTTATCTTTCCATGCCTCTGTCCATCCATGTAATTCAACATTATCACCTATAGGTTTCATCCCTTCAATAAAGGCATTCATGCATGATAGTGAAATGAAAAAAAATAAGGAAGGTTTAAATGAGTTTTTAAAGTGATTTTTATGTTTTATATATATATGAGCCTTAGGATATGGATGGATGGCTCTAAGAGCAATATTTTTGACTTTAGGGACAGAGTCCCTAAACACACTAAATATAGCTCTCAGGGGACTTTCTGGTTTTCCTAAGTTGAAACTATAGTTTATTTTGAGGATTAATATTATTTAAACCATGTAGTTATATCCATGGATAAAAATCATGCCAAATTTTAGCCTGAAATGACAAGGATCATATATGTTTTGAGATGTCCCAAAATGGCACTAAAAAGAGGTAGTAATGTCTACAAGATTTTGGAGGGAAGGTTAATGTTGGCATAACTTGAGGGATTTATAAGAATTTAAAAGTATTTGAAATAATTTAAAACATCCAAAAAATCAAATTCAAGCACCTAGATCATGAATTAGGAGGTGGTTTCCTTCAATGACCATTGTAGCCCATCCTCTATTAGTACAGAGGACAGTGAAGGACATCTACAAGCATAAAACCAAAAGTTTTTGAAGTAAGAATGGTTTTGATAGATTTTTTAGGGTTTCATGATTTTTATAAAATCCAATGTCCCTTTAACATTATAAAATGACCATTTACATGTTCCAAATGACCCCATAACAACCTATAATATGCCTAAAAGATAGAGGAGGATTGGTAATGACTGTGACAGTCAAAAAGTGAGATGAAAGGCATATGATGAAGATTTGAAATTGTAAATGATGAGAAATATGTTTCATGTTTAAAATTAGCCTAATTTAGTTTTATAAAAACTCCAATACACAATATCTCACATGGAATGGAATGACAATTCGTACATGGACTTGAAACTAACCTACATGTTTGTAGGTTTGCCTCTAGCAAAATGAACAATTATTGAGGTAAATTTTGCCAAGTGGAAGTTTTGAGGTATTATAATGATTTATAAGTAAAAAATTATCATAGATAAAACATCTATAGAGCCATCAATATCTCTCACAACCATCTAAAATCTGAAAGGGCTATGTCATGGCTAACTCAGTCAAGGTTATATGAGATTTTGAAGTCTCCAAGGTTCATAGTAAGGTAAAGAGTTGATGAAAAACTTGAATGACCTTAGAGGGTATATAATTTAGGTCCAAAAACATTAAAATATATTATATTACCTATATTTAAATCCTTTATTAAAATAACTCAAATAAATACCCTATACCCTGCACACAATGTGACTATGAAAACACAGTCGTAGGTTTTGAATATTTTGGAGGCTCTATCCTTAGAATTGGGAACTAAAATTTGGTAAGGAGAATACATATGACTAGGTAAAATTATAATATGCTTTTTTTATATTATTAATTAAGGAACATATCCCCTATTTAGTCTCAGAGGAGGGTTACTTTTGCCTTGCACAAGGGGATACTTTTGAGGAAAAGAGACCAAAGCATGAACTAGAATATATAAGCACCCTCAAGATGATTTGAATAGTTTGGAAACACAAAAATAAACATGATATATATTAATAATATATTTTATATCAAATGAGGTGGCTTGGATAAGAAGGTTTACAGGTAGGGCAATAAGGCGATGTGCAAATCTAACTCTAAGTAGAGGGCCATTTCAAAGTCTAACTGTATAAAGGATACAAATGATTTGTTTAATGAGTGGATAATTAAATTGGAGGTATAAAAATTAATTATATGTAGGGATTCCATAAAATTAGGTCTTTTGAACCTAAAATTATAGATAGACCTATTGACAAGCTCTAGATTTAGTCTCTAAGCAAGTGACATTCACATTTTTGGCTAGTGAAGAACCATTTCAATGGTTGAAGCATGTTTTTAGGATGAATACAGAGGTGTTTGAACTTCTGATTTGTATAAGAACTCATCAAGAAGTCATTTTTGGTTAGGAATTAACCAAACCCCTCATAGAACATAGGAAATGGCTCAAATGGTCAAGTTGAAATTTTCATAACTTTCATGAACTAATGTATGGGACCTAGAGGAATTTAGGAGAGTTATATAAGGTACTTAAGGAGCCTTTAGTGGAATTTTGAGGGAGGGCCAATGTGAAATGGATATTAACAAAGGTTAAGAGTCTAGGCCACTCAAAACCCTCACAAGGACTTGACTAGAGAAATATTACTATTTGAGAATATAAATTCTAGGTAATGGCCATGAAATCACCTAAATTTATATATGAATCTTATATCATACCATTTATGTGAATTTCTTGTACATAATTATACAGATGAGGGGAAAATAAGGCTTGTTTTGGCCATTTTGAGTGGTATGGAAACTACAGAAGGAGTTAGAAGATGAAACAAACTTTAGAAGGAATATTTATACTTTATCTAACTCCAAAAAACATTTAATATCATGATTCAAACTCTAAGTTTCCAATCTAGACTCTCACTTTCAGCCAATCTAGTGAGCTAGACTAGTTAACACTTGGGGAAGTGGTGAAAAGAAATTAGGGAAATATTTTATAGTTTTTTTTCTTGGAAGTGATGGTATGGGAGCCTTTGAAAAGTTTCATTTAATATTTTTAATGGATAATTTATGAAAATTTAGGAGTTTTTTAATGCCAAGTGGAGAAGGTGCATGGAAAAGAGCCCTTTTAAAACTGTTAGTGATGATTTTGCATGTCCACAGGAATAGGGATGGTCAGGGATCAATCCAATGGATGTGGAGACTTTTCTATAACCCCTATTGCTCATAATAATCATCATACTTGACCATATTTAGGGATAAGGTTAGTTTAAGAAGGCAAATCATATAGATAGTTTCATATGCCAAACTTGTAGGTTTTGTGCCACTTTTCACTATCTTCATGACTTTTTGGACAAGTAAACCTTCATTAAATGAAATATCTCACCTAAAATATCTTATATATGCAATTTTAACTAATATTCACTTGGTGACACATGTCCTTTATGCCTTTTCAACTTCTCTTTTCTCTCTCTTCCTCCAAGTTCTATAAATGTAAGACATTTTGGGTATTGTAAGGGATTCCAACTCTTGGTATGTCAAAGCCATACCAAAATTGTACCTTGATTTATAATTAATCTAATGATAATTAATATTGTTATACTCTAAGTCCATTTGCACTATGTGTTGAAGTGATCCATCTTGAAAATCAAGTATAGATTAAGTTCATCTTGTTTCATGCAATCCTTGAGTGTGTTGTTAAAAATGAATTCTCTTTTAATATGTTTCATGAAGTTTACACTACTAAAATATACTTTTGAAGTGTGTATGAGTTTGGTAGTGTCATATCTGACCTTCCCTTCACTTGACTTCAATTGTTGAGTTGTTATTTACCTTCATGAGAAACACTCATGCTAGGGAGATCCATTAATGGTGTGAGGCTAGTTTGATTGTCTTAGTTCATTATATAAATCCCAAGTGTATGAATTAAGGAAAATATTGGTGTATCACCTCTTAGATTAGGTTTACTTTATGTATCTTTCTCTCCCTTTTCACCCATGTTAGGCAATTTTAGTAATATAAGCACATCAAGTCATATCTAGGGAGATATCCATTTTAAATCCTAGAGACTCATCTCTCTTACAAGTTCCTAAAAAATTTAGGGATGATTCAATGTTGCATCAAACTGAAGAAGCTTCATAGAATGACCTAAGTCACACAATTTGATGACAATAGGCATGGCTACCTATACTTTTATTTTATCAAACACTTGACATTAGTGGCATGTTCGCACATGAGAATGTACATAATTGAATATGGCTGGAAAATAATAGCCATCCCTTAATATCTTATTTATTATGATCAACCTAAAGGGTGACCACTTACCAATCTGTCATTTAAGTTATCCATGATCTCAGTGGCTTCAACTCTAGAAACAGACCTTAGATAAATTACTTCATATTTTTTTTTATGGAGGACTCCTCTTTTGATCATAAAGTGGGATGGTATAATCTTGAGGCCCCTTTTCTATTCTCTTTTTAGGTGTGGGGTACATGCTCCATGCATCAAGTAGTGGAAAATATCGTAATACCAATATCCTTCGAGTATTTAACCTAATTCAACCTATATACTATTAATGCAAGGATCAATTTTTGTAATGAGTTGGATTAGACCTCAACCCCTAACTAATTTAGAATATTTTATCTCTAAATAAAATTATTAAATTTTATTAATCTACTTCCCTCTTCTTTCTCCAAGTTCATTATGTCCTAGCATCAATTTGACAATTAGATCAGACAATATGGCATATGTCTTGTTCCATAGGATGTAATGTATGAACTTCTTAATAGACTTTACTAGTGTGTATGCATACTTATCCATAATATGATAATTTAGCTCAACATTCTTCAAATTAGTGCTCATGAAGACTATGAGGTGTTCTTTGTCATCCTTCGTATGTGTTAACACTAGTAGAATTTGGAAAATAAAAGACTACATGACTAAAAAATTTAGTCACAACAACTAATTTTTTTTAAATTATACTAATTTTTTTCACGTGAGATATAAATGAGTAAATAAATTACTAATTTGGTCATTGAATAAAAAATTATTTAGTCATACAAATAAAAATGACTAAATAGTTACACAAATACAAATTAGATAAAAAAATATTAAATTTTTTTCGCTAGAGTGTATTACATGTGATTCATTATTCATTGAATATTTATTCATTTTGTTAGTTGTTAATTATCATGGCATTGAGGCATTTTGGGTTATAGAAACTACTTGCATGGGTGATAAAGCTTGTTTAGAGAGCACCTGGAGACTTCTAAAAAGGTGGGCAAGGAATTTAGAGTTTGTTGTAAAGAATTTGAAGTTGGTGAGGCCATCTATAGTGAAGTCAGATTTAGAGATGCCCTATACAATGAATATAGAGGTAATTTGAAACCCTCATTACATTAAACACAAAATCTATAGCTTTCTAATTATCAACTTATAGTAGTTACATAGGCAGCTGAGTACGAAAACCATTTATGTAGTTTAGGGTTTAGGGGACTATTTTTTCATTAGTTTCTTCTATGAATTTTGGATCATATGGGAATTAAAATTGTAACTCAAGTGAAACACCAACTTATTCTAGTCATTGGAATACTTCCATATCCTTAAAGTGCATAGAAAAAAAATACAAACTTGGCACTAGGGCTTTTATTTATGAATTCAACCCAAATGCCATTTCCTAATGCCTTCATAAAAGTTTATTGAGCCAAATCTAGTTCATCATGATCAACATGGATAACCCCAATGTTGTTTAAAAATTTAATGGGTACTTCTTCTATGCTCTTCTTCAGAAGAGACTTTGTTGTCTTAAGAGAATTCAAGGCTGCACCAGGGTCTAACGATATTAATAACTCACCCATCTTGATAAATGCATGTGTATCATATGGATCTATGTGAGTTTCCTTTCTTAAAATTTCTAAATCCTTCTTTGCCTACCCTTGTTGAGCATATATATGGACTACAAATTTTAAGATCTCATAGTTCTTAGGGTAGACCTCCAAAACATTTTCAAAATTTGAGAGACAACTCGTAAGATCTCCCAACTTCAATTGAACATATCCATAAAATATTATGGCCTCTGGATTTCCTTGACTAATGACATGTAATAGTAGCTAGTGGTGTCATAATCACCTTTACTATGATAATATCATGTAATATTATAATATGAATGAGATTTCATGAGAGGGTGGTTAGTTGAAAGAAGAGTTATCTTAGTCAACTATTCCATAATAAAATGTTTCCCTATGAAGAAAAAATGCTTTGCTAAATGATTCAATGTCATTGCATAGTATGGGTATAATTAAATGGATCTATGCATCTTTTCCATTACTTCATGAACACTACATTTTTCACTAACTATGAGAATCTTACAAGTAAAATATGCATAAAATTGACCACAGAGATTTATGTAGAGGTAGAACATCATTTCCTAATGCCTCCATAAAAGCTTGTTGAGCCAACTCTATTTCATCATGCTCAAAATGAAGAATCCCAATGTTGTTTAATAGTTTAAAGGGTACTTTTCTGCTCTTCTTGAAAAGAGACTTTGGCATCTTAAGAGAATCTAAGGTTGGACTGGGGTCTAATGATATTAATAACTCACCCATCTTGATAAATTCATGGGCATCACATGGATCTATGCGAGTTGCCTTTATTGAAATTTCCAAAGCCTTATGTTGGTTCTCAAATTTGTAGTATGCAAAACCTTAAAAGGATGCCAAGCTTTATGATTAGGTTATGCAACCAATTTGGCCAACTGATAGAATCAACCTAAATCATTAGGATTCTCTACACTTTAGGCTTTGCTTTGCCTAGGTGGGTGTTACCTTATATTCAACAATGATTAATTACTCCTCAAATTTGTTGGTGACTTTAGAGTAGATTAAGGGATTTTTGTCAATTGAATCATCCAATTCACCTTGATCCAAACTAGCATATGATTTTAATGAGATTTTTTTTAATTTTATGATCTATTATTACTCCTACTCTTACACAACAAAAAATTAAAATTGGAATTTTTGAATATGATACACGGAAATGATTTTGGAAAAGAATTGATTAGTGCCTTTCTTAGCAATTAGGTAATGGAGTTTGATCACAAAAATATTTGTGTTTTCTATCTAGTCATAGCTCAGATTACTTGTCATGGGATTATCTATGACTAGCATAGACATGCAATATTATTATTACCTATCTCTTTTTAATTATCCAAATTAAATCCTCCAGTTTACAATGATCTATTCAATGGAATTTAATCCCTACTTAAGGAAACCCAATTAGATAAACCACCCAAAAAAAAAACAAATATATTTTGAAGAACTAAACATATACTTGATATCTTAATTCAACTATCAAGGAGAAAAAAAATGGAGACAACCATATAAAGTATAACATGAATATTCAACAAGTAATTGAGAATGAGATATATGGAACCAGAGAAATGTGGCTTGCTTTTTTTGATATATCTTTGAAGAGTAATTCTTACAATGTATTTTTCCAAAATAAAATTCCTAGAGAGCTTTCCCAAGGTCTTCATTTCATTATTATAGGGGTGAAGGAAGCGATTCATACCTTTCACATTCCAAAAAATGAATTTTCATATACCCACCCCTTAATTTGACCTATTACAACACATGCTTTTGATAATTATTAAAAATACCACCAAATATATTTTTAATACATATTGGAAAGCATAAAAATAAGAAAAGGAAAATAAGGACATCTAAGATTTGTTGGTGCCATGTTGACGCCATCTTGATGCTCATTGCTCCTTTGCATACTTGGCCTGCTTATTCTTCAATTGTCAAATACTAATTCTCCCATTGGTACACTATGAAATCATTAGGCCACTTGTATTATTGGATCTAGATCAAGTTGGCCTGGTGATCTTTCCATCTTTTGTCTAGTATCACTTTTACATGAATGATAAACTTTGCATATCCAACATCTAGAGAAATTACTCTATCCAAAATGACATTGAAACTGAGAATATTTATGTTTCAATATTTTTTTAAGAAATCAATGACTTGATAAACTATTTGACCATATTCACTTTTCCATGCATTAAAACCTTTGATCTTTTTAACCTCTATCAAAATGGAAGGAATAAATTAGTGTTTAAAAGTATCAAAAGAATCAATCTTTGTTGGCATTTTTTGGCTCTCACCATTCACATACTAAAATTCATCTAAAATCATTTTCATGATCTTCTCTATTGGCTTGAGTGAGGCCAGAGCACTTGGATATCTTTGTAGAACTTTTCACAAGGTTAACAATGTATGGTATACAGGTTGCCATTTCTTATATATTGGATCCAAAATATAAAGATTGACCTTTAACTGATCAATGGCCTAAGACAAAGAAGAATAACATTTATGCACATCTCCTAACTTGTCAACAACCAATTTTACTCTATATTCTAAAATATTCTCAAACACCTCAAGTGTTTTCAATTTGGCCTCATCCTTTGTCTTCTCATTTTGATTTTTCAAATCTTTAATTTCTTTCTCCAAATTCAACTTCAATTAATTCAATTAATCAAATGGGACTATATTACCACTAGTTATTTGTGGTACAGGGGTTTGGTATGGCACAATTTCTTGACTTTGAGAATCAACACCCTTCAACTGCTACTTTAGTTTGACATTTTCCAAATAAAGCCTATTCACTTAATCATTCATCTCAATTTGAGTTTTTTCATAATCAAACAATCTTTGCTCCATTTTATTGAAAGTATCTTGTGTGAACATTGTAGAGTGCATAGTAAAGATGGCAGCTTCAAGCACTGACATATCTTGAAATGTCTTCACCATATTTGTTCCCCTTAACTCCTAGACTATGTCAAGAAATCTTGGCTTTTTGGTGTTCTTTTGTGTAGCCCATATTACTAGAGTCTCTATCTTTGATTTAAACCCACAACCACTGACACCATCCTCATAATCACACACTTAGAAACCATCATGGGGTCATCTTGATTTCTTACTTGGTCCAACAAAAACATTTTATTCAATTCAAGGCTAGGGATGATCAACATATTACTCTTCAAAACCATTTTTCTAGCCTCATTAGGGCTGACATTTATTTGATCAATTTTTAAATCCTTGAAATTTTGTGTAATAATTTTATCATGTTGAGATTCATCAGCACCCATTTTGTTTATTTCCACCTTTTCTTCAAATTTTTTCATCTTCATTTTGAGCTAAAAATATTTGAATTTTGGGGTATTGATGAAATCATCATCCTTGATGAACCTCATAGAAGCCACAAGCCTCTCATCTTCTTAAGTTTAGGCTCACCCTATGCTTATTCATCCATTCTTGCTTCTAGTTTTTGTGCTTATATTTCTTGACCAACAAAGGGTTGATCAACTTCCTCTTCCTCTCTCATATGCCTCAAAATACTAGCCACCTTCTTAGAGTCACCAACTCCTTCAGTCATTTCATATGGAACCGGTGGATAAACATCAGTCTTTTGCCTTTTATCAAGTGGTGAATTAGGAAAAACTGGATCTTGCACTGACATTGCAGCTAGACCAAGTTCATGAATCATAATTCTTGTTGGCTTTTTGATAAGGAGGTTGGTAGCCTTTATAGGTTACTTCCTATACTTACCATATATTTTTACAAAATTATCAATTATCAAATCTATTCTTTTAAAGGGTGCTTCTCTTTAACAAAAAATCTTGAAAAATTAGGGTTTTGTTTTCTTTTGTTATCCTCAATATTCTTCAAAATTTCCCATTTTATTTTCCTAATACCTATTCAAAAGTGACACAATTTTTGATTGCATCCTCATCAAAATTGATTTGATGGGATATCCCCATCCTAGTAAGGATGACTTATCCAATAAATTTCATGTGATCATGTGGATCATAAACCCTTTATGTCCCTAATTTCAAATAATATTTAGCTTTCAAATAGGCTTAAAACTCATCCAAGGTATCTACACTAATGTAACATTCACCAAACATAGTGGAATATGGATGAAATGTGCCCTTATTTGTTTTTTCATCACATCTTTCTCCATCTAGAGCCTCTACCATATGAATTCAAGAAAAAACAATTTTGTTTGGTATAAATTTTGGTAACAATGGGGTGGATGAGTAAACCCATATACTCTCATTATAGTATGGTTAGGAAATAAATACCAATCAGTGAAGTTCTATTTGTGACCCTATTTTGGCCAATCATTAAGAAGTTTCAACATTTATCTAACATCTTTGGTCAATCTAGGAAAAAGGCTACTAGGGGAATTCATTATTATGACTGAGAAATTATCATGAAACACAACATAGTTATAGTTCTAATAATGAGTGTCCCATTTGTAACTCCAACATTGTGGAGGCAATCTCTATCTCTTTTGATCAATCATGCTCAAGTCCATCTTGTTGGGCATTCCTTTTATTATAATACAAAATTAAATGACATAACAAAAAATAATATTTGAACTCCATAGGTATCTTATTTTCACTTATTTGTAAAAATCTGTCATGTAATTTCTTCTCAATAAGTGATGAAAAATCATACTCAACATTACCATCTAGGTTTTGTATTCTCATGACCATCATCATCATTCCAAATGGAATTCTATCTTTTGAATAAATTCCTAACACTTGACACAAATCAAAATATGTCCTTTTGGAATACATAGCAAAGTCATCAAGTGGAAAAGGCTCAACTATAATGGTTGGGATTGAAATCCTTTTATTGTAGGCCCCTTTCCTTATGTACATGGGCAACTTATCACTCCTATGTGTATTTCTTAGATTGGTATATTTTTTTTCACTCTTATTCAAGTCAACTTTTGTGAGGGGTTTCTTGTTGAGCATGAAGCAATCAATGATTGTATTTCTATCCATAGCCACTAATGGTGACCCGTTTGGCACCCTGACAATTTTGGTGGCTGGATGATAGTGTTGTGACAATATCTTGATCAAATCCACATCAATGAATACATTTGGAACCAAAATATTATCCAAATTCAAATTCCATGGGTTTAAAACCAGTCTCTATCCATCATTTTTTTCAAAAAAAAAACCAAAAAAGGTTCCATCTTGAGATAGGGACTCTAGCATCCTAACACCCCTTTGTTGCATCCTTGAATAGTTTCTTGTACCCTTTATCAACTAAATTTGGCAAAATATCCAATAGTGACTATTAAAGGGACCACTTATTGGGAATAAGGGGTTTGGTGCTCTTACTTATAGACTTAGATTTCTTAGGTGTCATAGTTTGATGCTTTTATGAAGTAGGGTTTTGATAGTCACTTGCTATACCAAACCAATAAAAACAAAGTACAAAATAAATACTAACTTTTATGAAGAGATTTATGAGGCATACTTACCTAGTTGGAAGATGGCTTAAGTTCACACATAAATATTGAATTTTCCATCTACAATCACCACTTAATTTACTTGAATGGTGAAATACAAATAAATTCTAAATTTTATTCTATTACAAAACTAGTCATTTTGTCATTACTCTGGTTTATACCATAAAATTGATAAATCTCAGCATTCAAGTCTTTTAAACATAGACCATTGATTTGGTCTAATCCAATGGATAGGTAGGCACTTCAATTGCAAGCATCAATGATAAGCATTGTGAGGTTGTGATATAGTCATTTTAACATTTAATACTTTATCACATCATCACAAGAATGAGTTAGATCTATCATGGGACCACACGAGCTTCTGGATGGTTATACCACATATTTCACCACTTATCACCACCTTGCAAGCCTTGATACACATAATTTTGGGATGATAAGATACATGTTACCTCTTATGCCTCATACTACATTACCACCAACCTTTGATCTGACCATCATGGGACCACAAGGTCTTTTGGCATCCCTTTACTGTTTATCGTATCACCACAAACATTGGATTTGACATATTTAAAATTAAGGAAAGACTATTAAATAGGCTAATGAGTTGGTTTCAAAACAACTATTTGATTGTTGTGATTAATCAGATTATAGGTGGATTGTCTAAATAAATACACAACAAAATATTGCTCATGTACACAAAGAAAAAAATCCAATAATTATAAAAAAACACTCCAAATCAAACATAACTCTATGAATGAATGTTAATGATCACTCTAAAACTTATTTAGATGAGACTAATGTTGTAAGGATACTTATTTACCTTTAACATCTTTTTTGTCTACTTGGTAAACATTTTTTATATTGGTTTTTTTTAGTGCCTTATACTTCAACTCTTTCTATGTTTGGGTTTTTTGGATGGTTATATCCATGTATTTCATCCCTATGGTATAATTTTAGATTCATATGATATTATCCAATTTTCTATTTTTAAATTTGAAGTTATGATTTTTTCCTAAGGAAAAAAAGATCATGTATCAACTAAAAAATCCAAAAAATAGAATTGTATCAAATAAGGTAATCTAATAATAGTAGGTAGTGGAGGACTCTTGAGGAACCACCAAAGTTCAACCTTATCTTTTATGCTCATTGGATATTGGGAATGATGAAAATAATTGGGTGGACACTGTAGACACCTAATTCTAGCCACCAATAACCTCCAATCAGGCTTTTGACCAATTTTGACCTAAAATGCACAATTTGGACTAAAAACACTAAAAAACACTAAATGATGTGAAAATAACATATTCAAGTGCCAGTTTTGGCTAAGGTATCATTAAATGGGGCAATATAATTTATGAGCTAGCTAACTTTGATCAGATCATTTCGAGTCAAATTACCAATTTTGCACCTAGGTGCTCTGGATTACTCTTTCCTATCAAATCTCTTACACAAGATACATGCCTTTGTTATTTATTTTAAATAACGTCCTAAATGGGAATAAAAATCTAATGCATCTGACATTGACTTCCAATTACAATCCAATCAAAATTTAGACCAATAACAATGCATTTTGATCAATTTGAGTAATTTGTGCACATAGTGCTTAATCATGCTTAAGAGCTAATTAAACCAAATTAGAGCCTAATAAATAACTCCATGGAAACTTGTTGGATACTTATTTTTGGAAATGAATATTGAATATCTACATCATCAAGTGACCTCATTTCTTGGGAAGACATCCCTAGGCCATAAATGTCACAAATATCAAGATTCATTCCCTCCATGCCTCATCAATGCCTTACATGGTGCCCTCCATTCCTCTTAATTTCCCCTTTTCCAATGTCATGATGAGGATAATTATAAACTTAATTAAAAAAATTAAATTAATCCTCAACCACACATCTCAATCTCAAGATGGATGGTTTAGGTTGATTCTAAACATTCTCAAAAATTTATAAATAGAGAGGCCATGAACATCAAGTATTGATAATGCAAAGTTATAATGCACAAATGATTCTAAAATCCATTGAAATTAGTGTTACCATACCAAATTGATTCCAAGCCAAGCCAAGCCGCAAGCCAAAGGTGCTAAGAAGAAGAGGAGATAGCCAAGCCTCCTTTGATGAAGACTTCATGAGCACAAGCTAAGCAAGCCACTAAAACAAGAATTTTGGAGCATCTAAGGAAAGTAAAAGAGAGTTTATTTTTCATTTTAGTTGTGTGTTTTATTCATGTTTGTTAACTAAGCTCTCCCTAGTGTCTAGGCCTAGAGATGTTATGCTAGTTAGTGTGTTTCTTTCATTTTGTTTTCATTTTGAAACTAACACTATACTAACCATCCTCTCTTGAGTCAAATTCTTAGATGACATAATGGCACACTCGGTGGGACCAAATGCATCCCACGCATGAAGAAGATCATTTTTTAGTTTTAAAATCTTCATTTGGATCATTAAAACTCTTGAAAATTTATTTTCTAACTTTGTTTTGCCATTTTCCTTTGTCACAAGTTTACATAGTAATCAACGTTAGTTAGTAAAATTGACATCAATTAAATAGTTGTAGTTGGTCACTATTGGTATAACCAATTTTGGTTAGATAACTGTCATTAGTTAGCCAGTGTAACCATCATCTATTATATAACTAATGTCGGTCACTATGTTTTTCTTAAAACATAGACTCGAGAGCTCTTTTTTTAAAGTTCATTATTTCAAACCTAAAAGAGATTCAAGGCAAAAGGAAATGATAATATTTTTGTTGCAATATCAATCTTGACATTTGCTAAAAACATTTTTTGATCAGCTTTTGTGTTCTTAAAAATCAATTAGAAACCTTTTTTTGGTGTTTAACAAAAAATTTAGATGTTTATGGTGAATGTTTTCAAAGTTTACAACTAATACCAAGGAGTGAAATGAACACCACCTCATTTTCCATTTGGGCTTAAAAATGAACTCACCTTTTCAATATTTTTTTATTCACTTAGTTGTTTAAATTAAATTTTTGTTTGGAAAAAAGAGGGATGTTGCATGTATGCTCTTCCATTTGTCCCCTTTAGGAAACCCTTGGAATCAAAAGTGCCATTCCTATTATAAGTAGCCTATTCCAAGGCTTAGAAAGAAATTCATATAAAGCACTCACCAAAAACTTGTCAAAGTTTAGGTAACCTTGAAAATGATTGTAAAGTCTTTCTACTTTCATGTTTTCTCTATTTTTATGAAAACCTGGCTTGTGAGGGGGACTTCATCACCTCCCATGAGTTCTTTAGGGAAGCTTTAACATAGGGTTTCACCTCCTAGCATTGAATCATTTGGCTTATAATTGGAGTTGCACATAGGATCTAGTGGCACTTTGGACATCGCACTACACTGAGTGAATAGTAGGATGTAGTGATTGCAAAAAGGACTAGACTTTTTTACAACAAGCCAAGTGATACAGACCCAAAATTTGTACTTTTATTTTGCATTGTTTGGCATGAAAATTGTTAGATGTTAGACAAATCCCCACTTGCCACAAAAGTATTATTAGAGCAAAGTGTGCCTCAACGTTCATGTCACAATACTATCATTTGAGAGAAAGGGGGTGTAAAAACCCTACTATATAATGTGCATTTATTTTTGGATGAACACTTAAAATCCTTTCAAATTATGTGTATAGATGGATTCCAACAATACCAAGCAACCTTGTCAGTTTAGAGTCTAAAAGTGATTAATAAGTTGAGTTTTGTCCTAGATTAAATTATTTTTTGAATTCAAAACTTGGTGTAAACAAACAACTCAAACCAAAACACATGGTCATCATTTTCCTCTGAATAAAGAGGCATTATGTTTCCCACATGAGATAATCAATTTACCTAGTTCAAAATTTCATTAAAAGCTTGGGAGTCATATCATCCACTTTGGCATATTTATATTTCCCAATTGAGTCTAGACCTTTACCAAAGTTTTTTAAGTCCTTCAATTATAATCTAAATTTTGAATTGTACCTTTATAAGTTCATAAGGTTGATGTGTTAAGTGGATTCACCATTTGCATTAAAATTGAGGGAACTTAGGTTCGATTTCCCATTTTGGTTGAGGGCCATTTAAGACTCATAATCATTATCATCACTTGATAGACTTAAGCCATGTTGTGTTAAACACTTGCACTTTGAGTCTATGCACCACAACTTTTTGAGTCAATAAAAGTAGTGTTATACTATCAAAATTGTGCGAAATTATCTTTGCCTTAGAGATTTTTTGAAACAATTTTTTTTCATACCTTTTGGGTAATATAGCATCGTTATTCTACCCAAGACATTTCAAATTTTGTTTCATAGACCCTCTTTCATAGAGTTAAAATTTGTTCTTATATTTTTAGACTAATATGAGTGTACTTTTGTGATCTTTTGTCTAGCACAGTTATACTGTTCACTTTTATCTAGCTTATTTATAAAAAGAAGCAAGTTTAATACCATTATTTATGAGAAAATAAACTATCTCTAAAGTGCCTTTTGTTTCATACCTTATACCTAGTTGATCAATTTCATGTCTATTGACATCAGAGATTGCACCCATGGCAGGAGGCCGAGCTCCTGCCTTCTCCTCACAACTATGGAAACTCCCCTCTCACCTATGGGACTAGCGAATCTAGAGAGGAGAGTCTCTAGATAAGGGCTAGCTCCCTTTGATGCATCATGTTTATTCCAGCAAGTGCAAATACATACATATATATAGATATAATGGGGGGGATGAAAAGGGAGAAAGATTGCAGGAAAAAAACTACTCTAAAGAGGTGATGCACAAAAATAAGTTAACCTTCTCACATCCACACTTAGAATCAGACAAATACATACATACATACACTTTGCACTTGGCAGAAGGACCAGGCTGCAAGAAATTGGCAGGGAGGCTTTCATGGAAACACAAAAAATAGAGATTCACCAAGGTGTTGTGGAATGCACACTATAAGTAATTTCCTCTATTTTGCACTTCCAAATATAGCTCTCCTCCTATCAGCTATAGAAATGGCACCTTTTAGACAATAGATATGCTGGTGTTGAACCTATGAAAGCATTAAGAAATAATGACTAAACACAAACAAACACTCAAGACATACACATAAATATCTATCCAAGATAGAGGTAAAAACTATGTTTATTGATTCAAGTGGAAATTTTGCCAGGGCTACGACTCACAAATGTGAAAGATCTTTCCTAAATGACAAGCCCTCAATATATAAGAGAAGAAAGGAGGCCTTTTGGCGCCCCTTTTTACAAGTGGCCTATTTACGTCCCCTCGTTGGGAAGAGGAAAACACTGTTGCTGATGTCATCTTTCTAGAAAAGGCCTACTAGAACCATGATGTATAATCATTGAATTTGACTTTGGCATTTCAGAATTAATGTGGAAACATAGGCTGCCCTCTTTTCTACAAATAGATTGATATTTTTCCCCTTTTAAATGCATGGGCCATGACGTTCGCTGTTTGCACCATTTAGAGATTATCAAGCAATAAATCGCCTTCCCTTTGCCACCTGGACTACTTTGTCTCTTTCTACACCTTGTCATTCTCCTACTTTGTCACCTTCTACCCTCTTTATCCCTCAGGGGTGATCTTATAATGGGTCACTACATTTTTGGGCTTTCCTGTTGGGAGATAAGAACTGGAAGCACACAATTTGATTACCAAACCAAGCAACTTAATATGCGGAAATTAACCAGATTCACCAAGTAACTAGAATTCAGAATAACACATGATATGAGAGACAATACCAAATTGTATTAACACTTTATACAGAAAAGAATACAATAAAGAAGATGCCACTTCTTCTCCACCACCTTACAGAGGTTTCCCACACCTCAAGTGAACAGTAATTCTTCTCCCCAAAGCTCTCCCTCTCACAGGTCCCAACACCCAACTCAAAATACAGAGTTGGTGTTCACCTCCCGTGCTCCACGCACACCACAAGTGCTCCATGCACTCCACAAGCACTCCACGTGCTCCACAAGTACTCAAGGTACTTCAAGTAGATCTCCCATGAATCTGCAACAACCTGCAATTCAACAGACCATACTTATGGAAGGAACTCCCTTGCCTTCCTCTCGCTCTATCCGAGTACACACCTGTACTCCAAGTAGATCCTGCTTGATACTGCTCCCTATTGTGTTGCTGTCTATATGACCTTGCACACCTGCAAATCAAACAATGGTTCTATTCACCTGTGAACCTCGACCTTGCACACACATACACCTGCAGATCAACGATCTTACTTACCATGTAGATCTCCTATATAGGCCATGCAACTGTGACCAAGATCCTACACTCTTGAAGAACCCGCTGGCTCTCCAATCCAGCACCAACACACCTGGTACTAAGGCACTAGGAGGAATGCACCATTGCTCTACCTCACACATAGAAGGAGCTTATAATTATGCTCTCTTACTCCCTAGCACACTTTTCCAATACAACCATGAGTCTATTATATAGATCTCATCCAAACAATGATTAGACATCTAATTATCATAATTAGATCCGCAGCTATGAGTCTAAAATTAGCACTCATCATGCAAACACTTGGTTCGTTAGCTAACTGCCCGTAAATAGCTCGCAGTCGAACCACACAGGCGACCGACATCGGTCCCTGTCTGCCTGGGGTCGCCGACGCCGGCCGATATATGACCGACGTCGGTTGCCTTCCTGTCTTACTCTGCCGACGCCAGTTGGCCAGACCAACGCCAAACACTTCTGACACTTAGCAACTCATTCTGCAACCTCCTCCATGTCTGCATCAGTGAAGCTTTTAGCTCCACAATCCTAACAATCTCCCACTTGGAGATAAACAGCTGCACTGTACCTGTACCTGTACCCCGTCTAATCTGTTTCCTGGTTTGTATCTCTCTTCAAGCTCCCACCTGAAGACAACCCACCACACATCCCGTGGTGTACCACTTGTCATCCGAGTAACCTGCCACATCCGAACCTACAAATACATGTAGTGAAGTCCTGACCCTGCATAGCAACACCTGCTGCCGGTCCCTCTCAAGTACCTGAGAATCCACTTCCCCGAATTGGCTCCTAACTCTCTGACAGCTCCCACTGCATGGGAATACTCAGGTCTATACCAGACCTCATGTGATTTCAGACACTGTACCTATCCAGCCCTTAGTGTGCTCTGGTTCTGCATCTCGAACCTCGCCAACACCTGATTCACATCAGCTCCCACTCGAGACAAAATCAACCTGTGATCTCCATGCCTCCCATGTCAAAGAATTCCGCTGCTCCAAACTCCTCCTGACATGCCACTGAACTAATCTTACCCTTAGCTCAGCAAAACCCTGTATGTACAATCCTGCTAGCAAAACATACCATCCACATACAGCAACAGAATGATGTCATGACTCATCATCCTCCTGGTAAGGCAAACCATAGTAGTTACCTGACACTGACTGAAGCCATGCTCCGTCCTCCACCTGTCAAACCTGGTACCACTGTCCTGCAGCTCCTCAAGACCATATACCTGATCTTCCGTCTCACGTATCCGTTCTCTCTATTCTTCTACTAAGGTATCCATTCGTCTCTGTGCTTTCATACCTGCTGGCATCTCTACCAAAACACACCTGTCTGGTACTCCTCCAAGGAATCACATCCTCATCCATGCCAAGCTCACACCTGTTTCCTGGATCCTTCCTGCTCTACAATCAGCAACATGTATAAAGAAGAGGAACAACGAATTTGAGGGCCTACTTACACCTTCAGTCCTCCGTATGGGTGTTTGAGACTCCTTGACAACATGCTGTCCACCCAAAATTTGTTACAGTGACCGACCTCGGTCACTCCACAGTCTGCATCCGACCGACGTCGGTTCCATGCGTCTGTACCTGACTACCAACCTGCCAGCGCTGGTGTCCCTGCTGCCGACGTCGGTCCTTCTAACTGACATCGGTCTTACATACTGCCGACGTCGGTCCCATGACCGACATCGGTCTTACCCTGCCCGACATCACCGGCTTCGGTCTGCACATGACCAACATCGGCACCTGTCTGTTCGAAGCCGGTTCCTCCTGACCGACATCGGTACCTGTGTTCACCTGTGAGTGATGACTTTTTACCCGCGAGCTTCTTTGAATCAAAACCCATGTCCAAACTGCCCTGCTCAGAAGTATCCAGCCACATCCACTGGGTTCTGTCCGCCATCTCCTCCATAAACACCAAGGCTTTCCAGTTCTTAAGCTTGTCAAATATATCTGTCTTCCGCTTAAGAACATGCATCTCCTTCCTGCTCATGTGACCAAGCCTACGAAGCCACGTCTCTGCAACAAAAGAAGAATTAGTAATATAAACAAGTAGATAAAGGATACCTGTTTTCTTACCACCAGCTAATTCAAGTGCATCCACTGTGAGAGTTCTTGTGCATCTCTCATCACCCAATCTTTCTGAAGAAATTAGCCATATCTCCAAACCTGGGACCTGCATGACCTTCATCAACACCTGTGTGTTGGCCGCCTGCAATTTCAGCTTCACTTCCCCTTTGCCAATTCTTTGGCAAGGCTCACCAGCTCCTCTCCCTGGAACTGCATGGAAAGAGGCAACCGAATCTTTTATCCAAGATTCAACTTTATCCAAGAAACCTGTAAACACATCCTATGCAACAACACCTGCTACATCTGTATCTTCAGTTTCTTCATGCTGATCTGCTACCAACCAACAATAATCTTTTACCTACTCTTTCTTTCCATAGGACCGTGAGTGACCATCTGTGCTTTTCAACTCCTCCATTCTTAGCTTACTTTGATCTGCTGTTGCTCTACTCCCACTCGATCAGAAACCCCTGAGAGTGCCCTGTAACCAAACACAAAACCTGCTTCCTCCAACCTTAGCTCTGATACCACTTGTTGGTATCAAGCTCAAGAACCTACAACCAAGGCTCTGATACCACTTGTTGGTATCAAGCTATGAGCCAACAACCTTGCTCTGATACCTCTTGTTGGGAGATAAGAACCGGAAGCACACAATTTGATTACCAAACCAAGCAACTTAATATGCAGAATTTAACCAGATTCACCAAGTAACTAGAATTCAGAATAACACATGATATGAGAGACAATACCAAATTGTATTAACACTTTATACAGAAAAGAATACAATAAAGAAGATGCCACTTCTTCTCCACCACCTTACAGAGGTTTCCCACACCTCAAGTGAACAGTAATTCTTCTCCCCAAAGCTCTCCCTCTCACAGGTCCCAACACCCAACTCAAAATACAGAGTTGGTGTTCACCTCCCGTGCTCCACGCACACCACAAGTGCTCCACGCACTCCACAAGCACTCCACATGCTCCACAAGTACTCAAGGTACTTCAAGTAGATCTCCCATGAATCTGCAACAACCTGCAATTCAATAGACCATACTTATGGAAGGAACTCCCTTGCCTTCCTCTCGCTCTATCCGAGTACACACCTATACTCCAAGTAGATCCTGCCTGATACTGCTCCCTGTTGTGTTGCTGTCTATATGACCTTGCACACCTGCAAATCAAACAATGGTTCTATTCACCTGTGAATCTCGACCTTGCACACACATACACCTATAGATCAACAATCTTACTTACCATGTAGATCTCCTATATAGGCCATGCAACTGTGACCAAGATCCTACACTCTTGAAGAACCCACTGGCTCTCCAATCCAGCACCAACACACCTGGTACTGAGGCACTAGGAGGAACGCACCATTGCTCTACCTCACACACAGAAGGAGCTTATAATTATGCTCTCTTACTCCCTAGCACACTTTTCCAATACAACCATGAGTCTATTATATAGATCTCATCCAAACAATGATTAGACATCTAATTACCATAATTAGATCCGCAGCTATGAGTCTAAAATTAGCACTCATCATGAAAACACTTGGTTCGTTAGCTAACTGCCCGTAAATAGCTCGCAGTCGAACCACACAGGCGACCGACGTCGGTCCCTGTCTGCCCGGGGTCGCCGACGCCAGCCGATATATGACCGACGTCGGTTGCCTTCCTGTCTTACTCTGCCGACGCCGGTTGGCCAGACCAATGCCAAACACTTCTGACACTTAGCAACTCATTCTGCAACCTCCTCCATGTCTGCATCAGTGAAGCTTTTAGCTCCACAATCCTAACATTTCCATGGTTAGTGTTCTTTCATTTGAAAGCAAACGGCTATTTCATTTTGTTAATTTTGACATTCTCGCGGCCATCACCACTTTGAAAACCAATGGATAATTCACTTTCTTGAACTTGATGGATTTCAAGATGTCCTCATCCCTATCAAAATGTCATCAGGTCCTTTGCTGGCTTTGCTTCGGGCTTTGTCTTCCTTAGCCTTCTTTGCAGGCACTCCTTTGCCTTTTGTCTCTTCCTAGCACCTTCCCAAAGGGAAGGTGACCCTCCGGCCTTTGAAAGTGACCTTTGTATTTGGACGAGAGTCCCCCATAATGGCACCTATCCTTCAGGGTCCTTTGATGGGTCCTTTATTCCTTTGGATTGCCTCCCAGGTTCTCATGGACTTTTGGCCCGCAGACATTTTCCTGTAGACTTTTGTTTGCAGATAATTTTCTCAGGTCTGTCTTTTGCTTTGGATATTTTCCATGGGCTTTTGTCTATGGACATTTTCCCATGGAAAAAAAGTTTGAGTAAATTCTCCCTGGCCCTAGCCTTTTGCTTTGTATATGCGGCCCGAATTCCTTCAGACTTTTTGTCCGAAGGAATTCCTTCAGACAAAAAGTCTGAAGGAATTCGGGACCTAAACAAATCTGGATTTAAACAAATTTGAACCTACCCAATCCCTTTCCTTTGACGTGCCTACCCATCGCAAGGGCATTTAAACTTGGACTGCCCCTCGACCAACTGGCATACCCTTGAACTAAGTCGTTGAACCAAAAAAGGTTCAATGGTTCAAGTAGTTCAACCATGCGTGCCAATGAACTAGGCCAATGAACCAAGTGACGAACTGGTGACCTATTTGAACTTGAAGATGGATGAACCAAGTGTTGATGAACCAAGAGGTTGAGCCAAAGTGTTGAACTAAGCCATGAACTTGTGCAACTTGAAATTAACTGGCTTCGAATAGCAAGGGAAGAAGGTGACTGATTTTTGCCTGTTGGGCAAAAATGGTCAACAAACTAGTGACTCCTAGGGGAAGCATGCCTACTATGCTTAAAAACTAGTTGCCTTACAGTCGATTGGGCATAGATTTAGATGTAGCTATGAAAGAGTTAGCAACATCGAGAATCAAACATGAAGCTTTTTACCCCACATGCAAAGCGAAACACACAAGGCTAAAAAAAAACTACCTATGCAAACTACACTTAGGGAAAGTAGGAAAAGAAACTAAAAACAAACTACTATATATAGTTAACCAAGAATGTTCACCTCCCTCCTAGATCAAAGGGAAAACTTCTCAAGTCCCCTTCCTAGCAAAAGGACTTATGGTGCTAGGGAAGTAGCTGAATGAAAAAGAGAGTTGGTGACCTGCTCCCCTTGCCTGCCACCTGAGTTGGCTTGTATTTGAGTGGATCAGAATTGAACATGCTTCTAACATATATGTACTCTGCTTGTCCTTGGAAGCTTGTTGAATGTTGGTCCCTCATATTGGTGCTTCTCACCAAGAAAGCAATGGTTGCTGGCTCATCACCATAAGCCCTTTGATGTGTATAGCTCCTTTGCAATGTATCATGGTCTGACTTGTTTCCTTTTGCCTCATTG
This sequence comes from Torreya grandis, assembly GCA_037957365.1. Classification (NCBI taxonomy): domain Eukaryota; kingdom Viridiplantae; phylum Streptophyta; class Pinopsida; order Cupressales; family Taxaceae; genus Torreya; species Torreya grandis. The sequence continues at coordinate 437,999 of JARHVA010003225.1, forward strand.
AATACTTTGTTAGACTCATCCTCTACTTCATTTTGGCCTTATTGAAGAAGGGTGACTATGGTGATGTTTGAAATGGACTCACAAAATGATTGCTCATCCCATAGAACATCACCTCTTTGTTCAAATCTCTCTTCTTCAAGGCATTCCTCCAAGAAGACAGACCTCTCCTTTTCCTCCTTAAAGATCAAGACCTCTAGATGTTCAAAGGTATCCTCCTGATCCTCCTCTAACTCATGCTCCTTAGTGTAGTCATCCTCCTCATCAAAGCAGTAAGGAAGTTCATCAAACAGAGGGGAAGAGAGCTCACCATGCATTTGTTCCTCCTCGTATTGTTGGAACATCTACATATATGCAAGACCTGCATCTTCTCCATTGCTGATAAGGTCTTCACAAAGAGCATTGATGATGATTTTGCCTTCATTATCGCTCATGATATCCTCTTGAAGAACTACAGATTGGATCTTTTGCTCCTCACCCTCTCTTGCAAAATAGGTTCCTCCTTGAGAAGGGGTGAAGTGGGAAAAATGTGTGGAAGAGGAGGCAGTCCATGAGCTAAAATTGAATGATTCTCCTCTTTCCATTTGGTCAACACTTCATCAATATTAGGTATGGCCTAATATCTATCTTGGAAATGTGTAGGTGGGGTGTGTTTAGAAATGGAATGTGTTATTTGGTCTGAGCCATCCATCACACATTGGCTGAGGAATCTCTCTCTGGATTCTAACTCCGCTATTCTCCTGGCCAGATCTTATTAGAAATGCCTTTCCTAGAGGTCACCAGCATCATGATGAGTAGGGGCAGCCTCAGCTTCTTCAAGGTTTTGAGAAAAACCTTGCTTCTCCTCCTTCTTGCCCCATGATTCTACTATTTTTTCCCAGTTTAGGATCTCGGAATTGGAATTTTGCTCCTGTGAATGGGTAGCAACTTTGTTTTCTCCAAGGTCCTAGGGCTCCTCCACAAGGTCTAAAGGTTCTAACTCTCTTTCATGAAGCAATCTCATCCTAGCCTCTAAATCTTCAATTTGTTTGGCTAGGTTATCCTGAAAGAGTCTTTCTTAGAGGTCACCAACATGATCATCTTCAAGGCTCTTGGCTGGTTCATGGCATTCCTTCCTCGAACTTGGAATCTGCACATCATGTTGAAAAACTTGGGGAGGCTAAGGAATGCTAGGAAGAGATAGTTGATGCACTGGAAAAGTCTTTAGAAGAGGGATGTGTTGGCTAGTGGTACTCCCCCTAGTGGAAGATTCATAATCTAAGGAGTTTAGAAGGTTCATCTCTATGGGAGGTTGTTCTAATGTCTTTTGGTGTTGGAAAGACAGGTGCACGGGATTGAGAGCAGATGCATTAGATGAGCTGAAGTGAGCAAGTGCTATTTGATAGAAAGGATTTGGTGCAAAAGAGGGGGTTTTATTTAGGATAGGAGGGGGCACACAAGGCGACTACCTTGAATAAATGGATTTCTCCATTTTGCTACCTCCTCCTCCATGGATTGCAAGGCATGTGCTTGCCCAAACAAGCACTCCTCTTTATACATCAGCTCCTATTGATATCTATACTACTCCTCTACTCTATTAATCTCTAATTCTAGGGCCACTTCCCTTATTGTTGTAGGGAAACTAGGAGAGCTACTTGAGGGGATTGAATAAAAAACTAGACCCTGATCATAGTCACATGAAGGAAAACAAGACCCATGATTTTGTGCAAAATAATTATACATACAGAAAGTTATTTTTGATGGCACCAAGCTACTTAACCAGCTGATTCAACTCAGAGTCACCATTGGTGTTGATGCAAAAGCCTCCAAAGGCTAGTCAGTTGAAGAGCACACCAAGAATTCTTCAACTCTTTGGACAAAACCTATCCTAGTTGATCCCACTGGGCGTGCCAAAACTATTGACATCGGAGATTGCACCCATGGCAGGAGGTTAAGCTCCTACTTTCTTCTCATAACTATGGAAACTCCCCTCTCACCTATGGGGCTAGCAAAGCTAGAGGGGAGAGTCTCTAGATAAGGGCTAGCTCCCTTTGATGCATCATGTTTATTCCAGCAAGTGCAAATACATACATATATATAGATATAATGGGGGGAATGAAAAGAGAGAAAGATTGCAGGAAAACAAACTAATCTAAAGAGGTGATGCAACAAAATAAGCCAACCTTATCACATCCACACTTAAAATTAGACAAATACATACATACACTTCACACTTGGTAGAAGGACCAGGCTGCAAGAAACTGGCAGGGAGGCTTTCATGGAAACACAGAAAATAGAGATTCACCAAGGTGATGTGGAATGTACACTGTAAGTAATTTCATCTATTTTGCACTTCCAAATACAGCTCTCCTCCTGTCAGCTATAGAAATGGTGCCTTGTAGATAATAGATATGCTGGTGTTGAACCTATGAAAGCATCAAGAAATAATGACTGAACACAAACAAACACTCAAGACATACACAAAAATATCTATCCAAGATAGAGGTAACAACTATGTTTATTGATTCAGCTGGAAATTTTGTAAGGGCTACGCCTCACAAATGTGAAATATCTTTCTCAAATGACAAGTCCTCAATATATAAGAGAAGAAAGGAGGCCTTTTGGTGCCCCTTTTTACAAGTGGCCCATTTGCATCCCCTCGTTGGCAAGAGGAAAACACTGTTACTGATGTCATCTTTCTAGAAGAGGCCTATTGGAACCATGCTATATAATCACCGAATTTGACTTTGGTGTTTTAGAATTAATGTGGAAACATAGGCTGCCCTCTTTTCCAGCAAACAGATTGAGATTTGTCCCCTTTTAAATGCACGGGCCACACCGTTCACTGTTTTCACCGTTTGGGGATTATCAGGCAATAAATCACCTTCCCTTTGCCACCTGGACTGATTTGTCTCTTTCTACACCTTGTCATTCTCCTACTTTTTCACCTTCTTCCCTCTTTATCCCTCAAGGGTGATCTTCTAGTGGGTCACTGCATTTCTGGGCTTTCCATGGTTAGCGCTCTTTCATTTGAAAGCAAAAGGCTATTTCATTTTGTTAATTTTGAGGTTCTCACGACCGTCACCACTTTGAAAACCAGTGGCTAATTAATTTTCTTGAACTTGATAGTTTTTAGAACATCCTCGTCCCTATCAAAATGTCATCAGGTCCTTCGTTGGCTTTGCTTCAGGCTTTGTCTTCCTTGGCCTTCTCTGTGGGCACTCCTTTGCCTTTTGTCTCTTCCTAGAACCTTCCCAAAGGGAAGGTGACCCTCTGGCCTTTGAAAGTGCCCTTTGTGTTTGGATGAGAGTCCCCCATAAGGGCACTTGTCCTTTAGGGTCCTTCGATGGGTCCTTTGTTCCTTCGGATTGCCTCCTAGGTTCTCGCAGACTTTTGGCCCACGAACATTTTCTCACGGACTTTTGTCCACAGACAATTTTCCTAGGTCTATCTTTTGCTTTGGATATTTTCTATGGGCTTTTATCTATGGACATTTTCCCATAGACAAAAATTCCACAGAAATTCTCCCCGGCCCCAACCTTTTGCTTTGTATATGCGACCCAAATTCCTTCAGACTTTTTGTCTGAAGGAATTCCTTTAGATAAGAAGTCCAAAGGAATTTGGGACTTAAACGAATCTAGACATAAACAAATTTGAACCTACTCAATCCCTTTCTTTTGAAGTGCCTACCCTTCACAAGGGCATTTGAACTTGGACTGCCCCTCGACCAACTGGCATGCCCTTGAAACAAGCCGTTGAACAAAAAAGGTTCAACGATTCAAGTAGTTCAACCATGCGCACCAATGAACTAGGCCGATGAACCAAGTGATGAACTGATGACCTATCTAAACTTGAAGATGGATGAACCAAGTGTCGATGAACCAAGAGGCTGAACCAAAGTGTCGAACCAAGCCATGAACTTGTGCAACCTAAAATTGATTGGCTTCGAATAGAAAGGGAAGAAGGTGACCAATTTTTGCCTGTTGGGAAAAAATGGTCAACAATGTCCAAGAATCAAATTCCTAGTGTTTGTTAGAAGTATTTCAAATCCATTAGATTAAAATTTTCATCTATTTCAAAGTCTAGCTTTTAACTCCATTTGGCCAAGAGTCTTAGCACGTGCCTTCTTTGAGCCTATATTTTGATGCTACATTTGGCCAAAAGACTTAACAACTTTTAAATTCTTAGATTAGACTGATTTGAAACAATTTAACTTTAGAGTTTGGCATTTTGATTTTTGGTCCATTTACTTACTTAACTTTGTGTGAATAGGGAAACATTAGATACTTCATGTTAGATTGTTTCTTCACAAATATTTGCCTAAACCTTTTGATCCTTTTGATGAATCTAGACCAAGTTGGAACATCATCTATTTTAGACATTGTCTTTTTAGAGTTTGAAAAAATCTTTGACCTTTTATCACAAAATATTGACTATGGATCTTAACATGTATTCCTACACTTGTAGTGGACTCATGTACAATCCAGGGATTAGTAATATATTTGCACAAGAAGAAATGGTGCAAGACCCCTACACGGATAATATTCATTATGAGATGGATTCTTATCCCTCTTATAATACTCAATAAAGGGTACAAAACCAAGATCCTTTGGCTAATTATTTGGTTAACACACCACCTTATTTAGAATAAGACCAAGAACAAATTGCACAATACCTAGCTAAAATACCCACAGTGGATGAGCCAGTTCTTCAATGATCATATTCTATTAATATGGCTTCCATGTATGATCCATTTTTGTTTGAGAAATATTTTTTAGAGAACAAAGATGATATTTTGGTTAGAGATATAGAGTTAGGGGCCTATTTTCTCACAACTTCCCCCATAAAAATTTACCAAGTCTAGTAAGAGTGCCCCACAATATCATTTACGATCAACAAGATTCTTCTAGCAATCCTATGGCTCTAGTCCAAACAACATATCAAGACCCTAATATATATAATCAAGGAAAAAACATCATAAAAGATCACTTTAACCAAATGTAGACAGCATATCAAGCCTACCTAAATCTAGCATGTAATTTAAATTAGATGAACATGGTGAGTAAGCCTCTTATTGACCTAGTTCCTTCAACAAGAGTGTTGATAGAGTTAACTGGATAAGAGAATCCAATTTTTGACTCATTCATACAAACTATTTCGATAGATAACTTGATGAATATACCCATTATTGAAAAAGTGTATTTAGCCTCTACATAGAATAGTGAGCCAAATGTAGTGGACAATGTGCAAACAACATCCAATCTTGATCAAAGTGGTACTAACACACAAACAACTATCCAAAAACATGTGCCTATAGTTAATCCCATGAGTAGATCATCATACTAGGGAATATGAGTTTCTATATCACAACCTCAACTAGCTTCTTCATTAAGTGTATAACCTATGGGATTAGGTAATCAAACAACAACCAATGTCATGCCTTAATGACAAAATGTGATGAATCCTACTCCTCCTCAACAAGTAATGAGTAGTATTCCATAATAGTAGGCACAATCTAGTGTATCAATGCAACAAAGGAAAAATATATTTCCATCTCAATCAGGAGAAACTAATGTTCCACCTTGCTAGGTAATGACAAACATACCTCTTTAATCATAGACTAATATGTCAATCCAAAACCAAGCAATGACTAGTCAACAATGTGTAAATATTGGTCAATGATAGATGTTGAATCTATAACCTACTTTCACTTCCCCATAAGGATTTATGCAACAAGGAGGTCCCCATGTTTCTCAAGTACCTACTAGATAACCATTAGTTCAAAATGTGCCACAAATTCAGAGACATGGTCTTGGTCCACAAGTTCCCACTCAATAGTAAGGTTTGATTAGTCGGTAGCATGTCCCTTTTCAACCATAACAGGCATAGTATAGTTATATCCCTCCATCCCAACCAAAAAATCCTCCAAATCAAACCTTTATTGCCAACCCAAACTATAATATCACACAACCAAATGTGCAATTTCAAGTACATCCTAATCTGTGTATGCATATTCCTAGTCTATTCCCCAACCAAACCAATGTACCCCAATAAGTATCTCCATCATACCCTAGTTAAAGTGTCCCACTTTTAACCTCCCAACCATCTACCCAAACCAATATTCTCTGTTAAACCAATGTTGCTTCCATTTTTCTATCCTAAGAATTACAACAAATGAAGGATGTAATTGCTACCATTCAAGCTGAGAAATAGACTAAAAAGTTCAAATTGGATGATGTGTGTTCCTATCCATTCAACATGGAGTATTTACAAATACCATTTCCTCTAAGATATGAACCATCAAAATTCAAAAAATACAAAGGGAAAGGTGACCCTAAGGCCCACTTAACTCAATTCTTTATCGTATGTCAACTAGTGGTATATAGTGACAGATACCTTTTGTTCTTTTTTACAAGGATCTTGGTTGGACAAGCCTTGGAGTGGTTTTTAAAGTTTCCCAAAAATTTAGTAACAGATTTTGATGATCTTTCTGATAAGTTTGTGTAGCACTTTTCCTATAATCTCAAGCATGAGATTTCATTAGTGGACTTAACACAAGCAAAGAAAAAAGTTGGTGAGATTTTTGAAAGTTATCTATAGTGATGGAGAGCTCTTGCAAGCTATTTCACCCATAGTTTACTAGATAGACAATTAGCCACTATGTTTACCAAAAAATTTCATAATGAAATAGCATATCATCTGGAGCTACAATGTGCACATACTTTCAAGGAAATCATCGACAAAGGCTTGTTGATTGAGTGAGCACTCATCAATAAAAGAGTCATCAAGCTTAATTCAACTAATCAAAATCAAGGTACTGATTAGGGAGATGACCAACATCAACATTCCATTTAAGCAAAAGCATCACACCTAGTATAGGCTAATAACCAAGAAAGACTGAAGCAATTCAACTGCAATAAGAATGTTGTAGGAAATGGATTAATTGAATCCCATCATGTCCAAATGGTGAAAACATCATCTTCACCACCTTTTTAGCTTACTCATATCCAACAATCTCTGCAACCAATGCTACAAGCTCAACAACCAAGACTTGCACAATAAATATAGTAGCCTTTACCATTGCAAACCCCTCCTCCTAGGAGAACTATGCCTACATATTGTGTCTTTAGTGACCTCAAATAACCTATTGAATTTGTATTTCACAAGCTTACTACCAATAATATAATTAGTTGGATTATACCAAAATATTATCCACAAGGCATTCCTTGTCCTAATTGGTATCGTGAAAATGGATTATGTGACTATCATCGGGTCAACATGCATAATCTACAAAGATGTGTCCAAATCAAGCATTTAATTGAGAATATGTTGGAGAATGGGGTAATAGCATTGGATAATGGTTATTACATTTCTAATAAAACACTTAGGATTTATCAAAACCCCTTTCCCTGACATAAAAATCAATAGCAATAGAATAATCAACAACAACAACAATAGTGGCCAATGTAACAACAAAATCAACAATATCAAAATCAAAGGCCAAACTAGTAGAATTAGCAAAATAAATAGCAAAACCCACAATGATAGAATAATGAACAAAACCAAGGTTAGAATGGTAGAAACCAACAAACCTATTATGTAGTTTCACATGACTACAATAGGGTTGTAGGTCGTATTGTCAAGGGTAGTGTTAATACCATCTCCATTAATCCTAGACCAAGCACTAATCAGCCTAGACCATTGATAAACAAAAAAATTCAATCACATTACATGGATAATCCTTCTTTGACCTGGGAGAGCATACAAGAAAACCAACAAACTAGGACTTTACTTTTTGGATCTTATATCAACAACTCATCCTTGCCATGTGACCACATATGAGTGCACTGGAAACTAAGACTTGTCTTATCTGGTCCCATACCATTCCCAAAATTTGTTAGCAATAATGGTCTAGTATTTAATCCTAATTATACAATCAAAACTCAGATGTTGAAGATTACTATCCCAGGCCCACAACGATCCACCACTTTACCTGTCATCCAACCAACTGTTTAGACTTGGAATAAACCATTCACTACTAACCAAGATAATAAGTTTGATATTATGGAAAAATTATAGAAGACATCATCACAAATTTATATTTTAGATTTATTGTGAATGTCAATAATCCATGAGAATATCTTGAATGAGTTTTTGACCCAATCCAATATTGCTAGTGACATATCACCTGATAAATTTTAAGCTTTTGTTGGACACCTAGCTCCATCCCAATAAGTCACATTCAACCAAAGTGATATGTCTTCCCTTCACCCACTCCATAATAACCCATTGTACATAGAATTTTATATAAAGTGACATAAAGTGAAACATGTCCTTATAGACAATGGATCAGGCCTCAACATCATGTCTCTAGATCTCATCAAGCTTCTGCAGTAGACAATGGTATATTTCCAACTAGAAATGATAACCATCAAAGCCTATGATAATCAAGAAAGAGAATCACAAGGCACCATTAGTTTTCTATTTATCATTGACCCTTTGACCCATGATACACTTTGTCATGTACTTGATCTTAAGTTATCATATAATATGCTTCTAGGCATGCCTTGGTTGCATGAGATTCATGCAATCCCATCAATGCTACACCAATGTATCAAGTTTTCCCACTTAGGGATGGAAGTGAATATTCCAAGAGATTTATACTCATATGAACATTACAAACATCTTGAGTCCAAATTTCAAAGCTATAATTATCATTATGTCATGAATATAAGTTCCAAGTAGGATAAAGGAAAGGCTATACTTATTGATCCTTCACTAGATAATTGCATAGATCCTAATATCTTAGATTCCATTTCCCACATGCCACCCCCTAAAGCTTATAATCATTTCACCATTTGAGATAATGGACCAAGAGAGTATGTGACCCATGATACATTTCATATTTCTAGTCTTCCTCAGAATCCAAAAACCTTTGGGTGACCTAAAGTCACTCTACATATGCATTGGAAATAAAAGAACAAAGATAAGGGACCTATCACATTTTTACTAGCATCTAGCCTAGAACCCAACCCTCTTGAAGGGGATAAATCATGGTTATATAATGACAACCAGGATGATTGTTATAAAAGTACAAATTATCATATTCCCACTAGGATCATGGAGCATCACAATTATGAAGGAAGAGGCCTCAAACTAAATCAATAAGGAACCATCAAGCCAATTTCTATGACTAATTATGATAGACCTTATGGACTTAGATTTAAACCACATAGGGGTGACCCCACATATCTTATTCAAACTCCATCACTAGTGACTAGTGATGATGATCCTGATAGTGAAGTAAAGTATAATCATAGCCTCTCTTTTGATGACCTAGCTGAAACTAACCTATTTGACAACAATTTCATTTGTACCCTTACCCTAGCTATTCATCATAACCCATTGTCATTATATTATCCCCAACTGATAGATTGGGACCAATAAGAATCTAGTCTATTAATTGATGAGTTCCAGAATAATGAGGCATTTTGTGATTTCTTAGGCCTTATAAATAATGTTACATTGGGAGATCACAAGTTAGGGTTCTTAATTAAATTAGATCCTATAGCCTATTTTGGAGTGTCAGTGAAGACCCTTATCTAAAAATAAATAAGTAAAACATTGAGGTCTCAAAGTGAAAACCTCTTTGAGGTGCTTTCTAACTAGGGAAAAATTAGAGATAAAGGCCAGTCTAGTGGTGAAAACCTATTTTAGGTGCCATTAGATGGGAGTGTTCATTCTTCTTTGAATTTAGACCAAGAGACCACTAATGATGAAATTTTCTATGGATTTGAGTTAAGCTTTGAGAAAAAACAAGTATTTGTTAGGATTGTGGAGCTAAAAGCTTCACTGATGCAGACATGGAGGAGGTTGCAGAATGAGTTGCTAAGTGTCAGAAGTGTTTGGCGTTGGTCTGGCCAACCGGCGTCGGCAGGGTAAGACAGGAAGGCAACCGATGTCGGTCATATATCGGCTGGCGTCGGCGACCCCAGGCAGACAGGGACCGACGTCGGTCGCCTGTGTGGTTCGACTGCGAGTTAATTACGGGCAGTGAGCTAATGAACCAAGTGTTTGCATGATGAGTGCTAATTTTAGACTCATAGCTGCGGATCTAATTATGGTAATTAGATGTCTAATTATTGTTTGGATGAGATATATATAATAGACTCATGGTTGTATTGGAAAAGTGTGCTAGGGAGTAAGAGAGCATAATTATAAGCTCCTTCTGTGTGTGAGGTAGAGCTATGGTGCATTCCTCCTAGTGCCTCAGTACCAGGTGTGTTGGTGCTGGATTGGAGAGCCAGCTGGGTTCTTCAAGAGTGTAGGATCTTGGTCACAGTTGCATGGCCTATATAGGAGATCTACATGGTAAGTAAGATCATTGATCTGCAGGTGTATGTGTGTGCAAGGTCGAGGTTCACAGGTGAATAGAACCATTGTTTGATTTGTAGGTGTGCAAGGTCATATAGACAGCAACACAACAGGGAGCAGTATCAGGTAGGATCTACTTGGAGTACAGGTGTGTACTCGGATAGAGCTAGAGGAAGGCAAGGGAGTTCCTTCCATAAGTATGGTCTGTTGAATTGCAGGTTGTTGCAGATTCATGGGAGATCTACTTGAAGTACCTTGAGTACTTGTGGAGCACGTGGAGTGCTTGTGGAGTGCGTGGAGCACTTGTGGTGTGCGTGGAGCACGGGAGGTGAACACCAACTCTGTATTTGAGTTGGGTGTTGGGACCTGTGAGAGGGAGATCTTTGAGGAGAAGAATTACTATTCACTTGAGGTGTGGGAAACCTCTGTAAGGTGGTGGAGAAGAAGTGGCATCTTCTTTATTGTATTCTTTTCTGTATAAAGTGTTAATACAATTTGTGTATTGTCTCTCATATCATGTGTTATTCTGAATTCTAGTTACTTGGTGAATCTGGTTAATTTCCGCATATTAAGTTGCTTGGTTTGGTAATCAAATTGTGTGCTTCCGGTTTTTCCTCCTCCCAACAAGTGGTATCAGAGCAAGGTTGTAGGTTCTTGAGCTTGATACCAACAGGTGGTATCAGAGCTAAGGTTGGAGGAAGCAGGGTTTGTGTTTGGTTACAGGGCACTCTCAGGAGTTTCTGATCGAGTGGGAGTAGAGCAACAGCAGATCAAAGTACGCTAAGAATGGAGGAGTTGAAAAGCACAGATGGTCACTCACGGTCCTATGGAAAGAAAGAGCAGGTAAAAGATTATTGTTGGTTGGTAGCAGATCAGCATGAAGAAACTGAAGATACAGATGTAGCAGGTGTTGTTGCACAGGATGTGTTTGCAGGTTTCTTGGATAAAGTTGAATCTTGGATAAAAGATTCGGTTGCCTCTTTCCATGCAGCCCTAGGTAGAGGAGCTGGTAAGCCTTGCCAAAGAATTGGAAAAGGGGAAGTGAAGCTGAAATTGCAGGCGGCCAACACACAGGTGTTGATGAAGGTCATGCAGGTCCCAGGTTTGGAGATATGGCTAATTTCTTCAGAAAGATTGGGTGATGAGAGATGCACAAGAACTCTCACAGCGGATGCACTTGAATTAGCTGGTGGTAAGAAAACAGGTATCCTTTATCTACTTGTTTATATTAATGATTCTTCTTTTGTTGCAGAGACGTGGCTTCGTAGGCTTGGTCACATGAGCAGGAAGGAGATGCATGTTCTTAAGCGGAAGACAGATATATTTGACAGGCTTAAGAACTGGAAAGCCTTGGTGTTTATGGAGGAGATGGCAGACAGAACCCAGTGGATGTGGCTGGATACTTCTGAGCAGGGCAGTTTGGACATGGGTTTTGATTCAAAGAAGCTCGCGGGTAAAAAGTCATCACTCACAGGCGAACACAGGTACCGATGTCAGTCAGGAGGAACCGGCGTCGAACAGATAGATGCCGATGTCGGTCATGTACAGACCGAAGCTGGCGATGTCAGGCAGGGTAAGACCGATGTCGGTCATGGGACCGACGTCGGCAGTATGGAAGACCGATGTCGGTCAGAGGACCGACGTCGGCAGTAGGGACACCAGCACAGGCAGGTTGGTAGTCAGGTACAGACGCATGGAACCGACGTCGGTCGGATGCAGACTGTGGGGTGACCGAGGTCGGTCACTGTAACAAATTTTGGGTGGACAGCACGCTATCAAGGAGTCTCAAACACCCATATGAAGGACTGAAGGCATAAGTAGGCCCTCAAATTCATTGTTCCTCTTCTTTATACATGTTACTGATTATAGAGCAGGAAGGATCCAGGAAACAGGTGTGAGCTTGGCATGGATGAGGATGTGATTCCTTGGAGGAGAACCAGACAGGTGTGTTTTGGTAGGGTTGCCAGCTGGTATGAAAGCACAGAGACGAATGGATACCTTAGTAGAAGAATAGAGAGAACGGATACGTGAGACAGAAGACCGGGTATATGGTCTTGTGGAGCTGCAGGACAGTGGTACAGGTTTTGATAGGTGGAGGACGGAGCATGGCTTCAGTCAGTGTCAGGTAACTACTGTGGTTTGACTTACCAGGGGGATGGTGATTGCAACATCATTCTGTTGCTGTATGTGGATGGTATATTTGCTAGCTAGCAGGTGTGTACATACAGGGTTTTGCTGAGCTAAGGGTAAGATTAGTTCAGTGGCATGTCAGGAGGAATTTGGAGCAGCGGAATTCTTTGACATGGGAGGCATGGAGATCACAGGTTGATTTTGTCTCGAGTGGGAGCTGATGTGAATCAGGTGTTGGCGAGGTTCGGGATGCAGAGCCGAAGCACACTAAGGGCTGGATAGGTACAGTGTCCGAAATCACATGAGGTCTGGTATAGACCTGAGTATTCCCATGCAGTGGGAGCTGTCAGAGAGTTAGGAGCCAATTCGGGGAAGTGGGTTCTCAGGTTTTCTGAGAGGGACTGGCAGCAGGTGTTGCTATGCAGGGTCAGGACTTCACTACATGTATTTGTAGGTTCGGATGTGGCAGGTTACTCGGATGACAGGTGGAACACCACGGGATGTGTGGTGGGTTGTCTTCAGGTGGGAGCTTGAAGAGGGATACAAACCAGGAAACATATTAGACGGAGTACAGGTATAGGTACAGTGTAGCTGTTTATCTCCAAGTGGGAGATTGTTAGGATTGTGGAGCTAAAAGCTTCACTGATGTAGACATGGAGGAGGTTGCAGAATGAGTTGCTAAGTGTCAGAAGTGTTTGGCGTTGGTCTAGCCAACCGGCGTCGGTAGGGTAAGACAGGAAGGCAACCGACGTCAGTCATATATCGGCCGGCGTCGGCGACCCCAGGCAGATAGGGACCGACGTCGGTCACCTGTGTGGTTCGACTATGAGTTAATTACGGGTAGTGAGCTAACGAACTAAGTGTTTGCATGATGAGTGCTAATTTTAGACTCATAGCTGTGGATCTAATTATGGTAATTAGATGTCTAATTATTGTTTGGATGAGATCTATATAATAGACTCATGGTTGTATTGGAAAAGTGTGCTAGGGAGTAAGAGAGCATAATTATAAGCTCCTTCTATGTGTGAGGTAGAGCTATGGTGCGTTCCTCCTAGTGCCTCAGTACCAGGTGTGTTGGTGCTGGATTGGAGAGCCAGCTGGGTTCTTCAAGAGTGTAGGATCTTGGTCACAGTTGCATGGCCTATATAGGAGATCTACATGGTAAGTAAGATCATTGATCTGCAGGTGTATGTGTGTGCAAGGTCGAGGTTCACAGGTGAATAGAACCATTGTTTGATTTGTAGGTGTGCAAGGTCATATAGACAGCAACACAACAGGGAGCAGTATCAGGCAGGATCTACTTGGAGTACAGGTGTGTACTCGGATAGAGCTAGAGGAAGGCAAGGGAGTTCCTTCCATAAGTATGGTCTGTTGAATTGCAGGTTGTTGCAGATTCATGGGAGATCTACTTGAAGTACCTTGAGTACTTGTGGAGCACGTGGAGTGCTTGTGGAGTGCGTGGAGCACTTGTGGTGTGCGTGGAGCACGGGAGGTGAACACCAACTCTGTATTTGAGTTGGGTGTTGGGACCTGTGAGAGGGAGAGCTTTGGGGAGAAGAATTACTGTTCACTTGAGGTGTGGGAAACCTCTGTAAGGTGGTGGAGAAGAAGTGGCATCTTCTTTATTGTATTCTTTTCTGTATAAAGTGTTAATACAATTTGTGTATTGTCTCTCATATCATGTGTTATTCTGAATTCTAGTTACTTGGTGAATCTGGTTAATTTCCGCATATTAAGTTGCTTGGTTTGGTAATCAAATTGTGTGCTTCCGGTTTTTCCTCCTCCCAACAGTATTTGATCAAATTCTTCAAATTTTTTTGTCAAATTTAATCATATAGCCCGATCTCCCATTAGGGGACTCAAATTCATCATGCCTAGGAAAAGTTAAAGAACAAGTCCTAATAAAAGACATTGACAAAGCCCAATAGTTCAAGTTCTTACCTACTATCCTAGAAGATGGTTTGACCCTTCTAGTTGAAGATACAATAGAGGTAAATATCAGGACTCCATCAGACCTAAAATGGATAAAATTAGGTGCATCCCTCCCTAAGGAGGAACATGAAGTCTTTATAGCTCTGTTGAGAGAATTTGTAGATATCTTTGCATGGGCCTATTCTAGTATGCTAGGTTTGGACCCTACCTTGGTTTTGCACCACCTTATGGTTAATATTGACAATAAAATAGTCAAAGAAAATCTACTTAAGATGCATCCTCACATTGATGTTCTAGTAAATAAAGAGTTGGAAAAACTCTTAGAAGCAGGATATATCTGATCCATCGACTACTTAGAATGGATCTATAATATGGTACCTATTAGTAAAAAGCCTAAAGGGACTAGAATCTATACTAATTTTTGAGACATCAACAAAGATTATCCTAAAGATGATTTTCCATTACCTAATATCGACATGATCATTGACTCTATGATAGGTTATGAAATGATTTCATTCATGGGTGGCTTTTTAGGATATAACCATATCATAATAGCACCAAAAGACCAACATAAAATAATGTTCACCACTCCATGGGGAACATCTGATTATCAGGTAATGTCATTTCATCTTAAGAATGCTAGAGCTACATATGAAAGGGCCATGACTATCATATTCCATGATATGATGCATGATATTATTGAAGACTATATCGATGACATATTAGGAAAATCCAAAACCAAGGCCAGCCATCTAGTAGTGCTATGTAAGATATTTTCAAGATTATGGGAGTACAGATTTAGAATTAATCTAAAGAAATGTTTGTTTGGTGTAACCTCAAGTAAATTACTTGGCTTCATCATGTCTCATAGAGGTATTGAAGTTGATTTGGCTAAAGTCCATGCTATAATCGATATGTCACCACAAAATAATTAAAACTAACTCTATAATTTGTAGGGTAAGATCCAATCAATCTGATTCTTCATCTCTTAGTTAGCAGACAAGTATCATCCATTTACACACCTTCTAAAGAAGGTAGTTGCATTTCACTGGGATGGTCACTAACAAATAGATTTTCAACAACTCAAAGACTATCTTATTAATCCACCTATTTTATTACCTCATATGTTGGGAAAGCCATTCTTGTTATACTTATTAACTATCATCAATGATCTGGGGGCACTCTTGGATCGACATGATGACAATGAAAAAGATCATGTTATATACTACCTAAGCTATACCTTGGTTACATATGAACATAACTATGCACCTATCGAAAAATCTTGTCTAGCCATGGTATTCATAGCTCAGAAACTCTACCATTACATGTTGAATAATAAGACCATGGTCATTTCAAAAGTGTATGCACTTAAGTATATACTATTTAAAATAGATTTTCAAGGTATAATGGCTAAATAAATCATTCTTCTTAGTGATTTTGACATAGATTATGTCAATCAAAAGGTAATCGAGGGATAAGTTCTTACAAATCAACTTACGAAAGCACCTCTCATAGACACACAACCACTCACATTTCAATTTCTTGATGAATCTGTAATGACCATTATTGACATACCCCTTGAGGAGTATCCCTAGAAGATGCATTTTGATGTTTCATTTACTACACATAGATCAAGGTTAGGCCTATTGTTTATTACATCATAATGGGATTTAATCCCTAAATGATTTAGAATTAGCTTTTTTTGTACAAAAAACATGGCTGAGTATGAAGCACTTATTGTAGGACTTTGATAGGTAGTGCATTGGAACATATCTCATCTCCAAGTTTATGGTGATTCTTAGTTAATCATCAATCAGGTCACAGATCATTTTCAAACCAAAGATGACAAGTTGGTTCCATATAAAGCCATGGTTGACACTTCTAAGAAAAAAATTCCAACATTTAATTTGAGCACATACCAAGGGCTAGTAATAGAATTATAGATGCCATGGCTACTATTGGCTCTTTGATTTGACAAATAGATAAAGCTAGAGAGTATCTATTTTTCATCAAGAATTTGTTAGCACCAACTCATGAACCTTCAACCCTTGCAATGATTTGTGATACTGTTGGTCTTAATTCTATCTAGTACTTAGACATTCACAAATTACCTTTATGACCAAGTTCTACCACCTAACCTATCTCAAAAACAAACCAAAGCCTTCTTTCATCATTCCACTCATTATACTCTACTTGGATCCACCCTTTTCCATCAAAGTTTTGATGGAACTCTGCTTCATTATTTAACTTTGACAGAGTCTACACTAACATTAAGAGAAGTACATGAAGGGATATGTGGAGCTCATTCTAGTGGGGTAGTCCTATCCAAAAATCTCTTGTGTAATAGTTATTATTAGTCCATGATGGATGTAGATGCCACTGTCTATGTAAAAAAGTGTGCCAAATATCAACATCATGTTAATCTCATTCATGCCCAACTAAAACTCTAAAACTAATGTTGACACCATGGCCATTTTCTACATGGGGACTTGACCTCATTAGGAAGATCAACCCCACTTCATCTAATGGCCATAAACATATCCTTACCACCAATGAGTATTTCACTAAGTGGGTTGAAGATATACCCCTCACTTATGTAACTGGAAAACAAATTTCCAAATTCATCTTCAACCATCTAATTTATCGCTACGGTATCCCCTTTGACATTATATATGATAATATAGGATCATTAAATAACAAGGATGTAGATTAACTATGTACTGAATATAACATCACACAACATTTTTATACAAGATATTACCCTCAAGGTAATGTCCAAGTCGAGGCATCTAACAAAACCATTGTCAATATTCTCAAAAATATTGTCAATGATGTTGTCATGATTGGCACCTATAGATATTTCCTACCCTTTGGGTATATTGTACCAATCATCATACCCCCATAAGAACCATTCCATACTCAAATTTTTATGGTACTAAAGCCATCCTTCTGATTGAGGTCAAATTGCCTTCATTACACATCTCTTTCAAGCATGTCCTAGATGATCATGACTATTGAGTAGCTTGCCTACAAGAGCTATACCTGATTGATAAGAAATACATAGATGTGCTCAACAATACTTAAGCATATTATAACTGACTCAAAGGCTACTATAATCAACATGTTAAGTATAGAACATTTGAACTTGGTAATCTTGTTCTTAAAGAATACCATGGCTGAGAAGAAACATAAAGGAAAATTCAAACCAAACTAGATAGGGCCTTTCATCATTACTACAAATTATGGATCAGGATCATACAAGATTACCACACTAGATGGAGATGAACTTCTTGAGATGATGAATATTATTCATCTCAAGTGGTACTATGCTTGAGCACTAAGTTGTATTATGTATAAGGACCATTTAAGTTATGTTATTTTATCACTATTCTTATTTGTACAAATATCATCCTTATCTATCCTCTTAATCATATCCACTTTCTCCTTTCAACTTATTAGCTTAGTGTGTTCTAAAGCCTAGACCATTTGACCTTGGTTTTTGCCATTCATTACATATTTTCAGCATCAAGGTATCTGATCAATTTTATTAGTTAGTTCATGTAATTTAGATAGAGATCATGTTTTGGATTAGTATGGTAAAATTTTTGGTAATTGCATCCTACATTTTTTATTCCTTTCCTATCACCAGTCTGGTTACTAACTATCACCACCTTTGAGAAACTTAGTACCATTGATCCATGTCATTGTGTCCTAGTTATAACTACCTATGGGAAAACTAAGGGAAACATTTGTTTATTAATCCTTAGTGTACCAATTTCCCACTTCTTATGTCGTACTATGCCTTTTTAACAACTATGCCTTTTTTATTTGAATTGACTACTACACTAGTCGAATTCCTTCACTATAAGGGTGGAAC
The DNA here is from genome assembly GCA_037957365.1 of Torreya grandis. Taxonomy (NCBI): domain Eukaryota; kingdom Viridiplantae; phylum Streptophyta; class Pinopsida; order Cupressales; family Taxaceae; genus Torreya; species Torreya grandis. The sequence continues at coordinate 456,288 of JARHVA010003225.1, forward strand.
TACAGTGACTTGACATCCTACTTTGGGACTATGTGGATCATGCTCAATTCATGTTGAGGTCACCTCAGTCCTCCTAAGCCATGCTCTCACCATTTTATGAGCAACCTTAGTCTAAATTCTCTCACCATTTTTTGAGCAACCTAAGTTTGAATGCTCTCACCATTTTGCAAACAACCTAAATGATACTCTCATCATTTTATGAGCAACCTAAGCCACACTCTCACTATTTTATGAGATTCATAGTTTAAATGCTCTCACTATTTTGTGAGCTTGAACCATTTAGTGTCTCATCATTCTCAATTGAGTTGATACACTTCAAAACAATTCCAAAAAAATTTGAAAAAACATCAAAAAGAACAAAAATATTGACCACTTCTTTTCCTTAAGGATTCTAGGAGCCCTTACTAAGTTACAAGCAAAACACTTGTCATTTAGTTTCCCCATCCTTTTTTTCATTTTTCTCTCATGCACTTATCATTTTACAAGACCATTATTCTTCTTCTCTCACATACATTCTATTTTTTTCATCAGTTATCACATTCTTCCCATTCTTTAAGAAAATTACATTTGGCCTGAAGTATTTTATTGGATATTACATCCATGGAACTATGTAGGAAGTGTCCACATGCCTAGTGCATATGGAGACAACTTGGCCAACCCCTTCCTTTTCTTATATTTCCCCCATTTTTTTTATTTGTTAAAGTTGTCACCTATTTTCTAGGGGCACTATTAATATGGTTTATTTTGAGTGTTTTTTTGTTTATGTACCTATTTTTTTACCTTCAACACTATTACCTTGATTTAGTTTATGTGTGTTCATTAGGTTATTCCTTACCCACACTTACAATACTTGAATCCATCCATATTCATATGTTTACATTGTCAACATGGTTTCTATCACTGGTGCATTATTTTCTGTTAAGTATTGGATTATGGGAGTCAGTCCTTATGAATATTATGACCAAATCCTCATGATGTTATACCATGATGCCTATCGACACATGCTACAACAAAAATTAGTTTCAAGAAGTCTATTCATCAATAGCAACATCTCTTTGGCACTAACATCCTGATTCAATCCCAATCATATCACAAATAGAGTAATTAACCATGAAATAATTTTAATATTTATTAGTTTGGATGAGCATCTCCCTAATAGTAGGTTGTTCTAATTCATCATCACCCTATGTGTTAAGTTATAATCATTCTCATCCAATTTTATCATGTTTTCCATAATCAAGGTCTAATGATTATAACCACCTATGGGAAAATCATTGCACACCATCCCACCCACATTTCTCAATGATTATAACCACCTTTGGGCAAATCATTATTTTTCCACTACTTGACTTTTTATACCCATATATAGGCATGTTATTCTCTTTTTTGTCTATCCTAATTGGGGCAACTCTATCTTCTCAATGATTATAACCACCTTTATGCAAATCATTGTGTTATCATACCATGTTTCCACTATCAACATACAACATTTATAACCACCTTTGGGAAAAACATTTTACACCATCCCACTTGCATTATCAATTGTTTTTATTACTTTTTTAATATCATTATGTTTTCACCCCATCATCTTTCCTTTCTTTGGTCCCCTCATTTCACTTCTTTCTTTTCGAGGGATCATTTATTGACCTACTTGTGCAAACCATTCCCTCGAGGGGGAATCATATAATTATTTTATCATCATTGTATTTTTAGGCATATGACCTTTTAATTCTTTGAAAATACATTACTATGCTTATATCTTGCAATGCCTTTCGAAATAGGGACAAACTATAGACACCTAAATCTAGCCATCAATAACTTCCAATCAAGATACTGACCAATTTCTACCTAGAATATACAATTTGGATTAAAAATACTAAAATATTCTAAATGATTTGAAAATTACATATTCAAGTGTCAATTTTATCTAAGTTATCATTAAATGAGGCAATGTAATTTATGGGCTAGCTAACTTTGATCATATCATTCTGAGTCAAAATGCCAATTTTGCACCTAGGTACTCTGGATTACTCTTTCCTATCAAATATATTAACAATATGCATGCCTTTGTTATTTATTTTTAGTAACATCCTAAATGGGAATATGGAACCAAGACATTTGACATTGACTTCCAATTCTAATCCAATCAAATTTTGGACCAATAACAAGGCATTCTAATCAATTTGAGTAATTTGTGCACAAAGTCCTTAATCATACTTAAGAGCTAATTAAACAAAATTAGAGAGTAATAAATAAATTCATGGAAACTTATTGAATAATTATTTTTGGAAATGAATATTGAATATCTGCATCATCAAGTGACCTGATTTCTTTGGAAGAATCCCTAGGCCATAAATGCCATAAATATCAGGATTCATGCCCTCCATGATGCCCTCCATGCTTCTTAATTTATCTTCTTCCAATGTCATGATGAGGATAATTATTAACTTAATTCAAAAAATTGAATTAATCCTCAACCACACATCTCAATCTTAAGATAGATGGTTTAGGTTGTTTCTAGGTATTCTAAAAAATCTATAAATAGAGAGGCCATGAGCATCATTTCTAAGTCTTGATAATGCAAATTTATAATGCAAAAATGATTCCAAAAGGAATTCCAATTAGTCTTACCCTTCTAAATTAATTCTAATCCAAGCCACAAGCCAAAAGTGTTAATGAGAAGAGGAGATAGCCAAACCTCCTTTGATGAAGACTTCATAAGCACAAGCCGAGCAAGCCACTACAACAAGCATTTTGGATCATCCAAGGAAGGTAAAAGAGAGTTTTTTTTTTCATTTTTAGTTGTGTGTCTTATTCATGTTTGTTAACTAATCTCTCTCTAGTGTCTAGGGTTAGAGATGTTATTCTAGTTAGTGTGTTTCTTTCATGTTGTTTTCATTTTGAAACTAACACCATACTAACCATCTTCTCTTGAGTCAAATTCCTAGATCATACACACAACATGGTACTCCTAAATGGGATGTATTTATTAGTGTTGAAGGGATGGAAAAAGTTAATAATATAAGATGATATAAAAAATTTAATTAATTTAATATCAAATAGATCGATAAGTACTTGGATAATAGACGATATTTTAAAATAGATTAAATGTATTTACAACAAATTAAAATAATTAGTCTTTCAACATATCAAAATAAAAAGGGAATTGTGTAGAAAATTATCATGGGAGTGTGGGACATACTCTTCATAACTTTTACTGCTTATCGCTAGCCTACAAGACCTTTTTTGAACTATCATAGGGATGTGATATGTGTTATTTATTAGCTTAGCCCTTACCACCATACTACCATTTATCTTATTGTCCACCATGGGGCTGTGGTGAACCTTTATTGTTTTATCTTACTACATCACTTTAAGTCAAAAAAAATTTGTCACGGGGTCATAGTGAAATATTATATGCTACTCAAACTCTTTCCACTAGCCCACCAATTACTTTTGAGACCTCTAAAGGGCCATGATAACTAGTCTATGTATATCACAAGTGAAGTTCCTACATGTTATAGGGAAGTAATAACTATCTTTTTAATTCCTTTGGTTCCCACACACCCACCAAAGATATTTGAATGTACTACAGGGCTATGATAAGAGATAAAAAACACATCAATGATCAAAATACAAATTCCTTTCACATGGACATGATATGAGATGCTTATGAATGACTCCTGGAACAATTGTAAAATAAATATGGACTCCTAGGATGAATTATTTGAATTTTATAAAAAATGACTCAAAGAAATGTGGTCTCATGGTGATGGAATGGAATGACAAATGCCATGACAAGTGAATCATTATGGATTGTCATGGCATTCCATCACCATGGGACCACATTGATTTGAGGCATTTATATTATATACTACTCAAACTTTTGATGCCATCTCACCAATTACTTTTGAGACATCTTTGGGTCCATGCTAACCAATCTCTATAGACCACATCACAAGTGAACTTCCTACATGATATGGGGAACCGATAACTATCTTTTCACTTCCTTTGGTTCTCAAAAACCCATAAAAGTTATTTTAATGTACTGTAGGGTTATGGTAAGAGACAAAAACACACCAATGATCAAAATAAAAATTTATTTCACATGGACATGATATGAGATGTTTATGAATGACTCTTGGAATAATTGTAAAAAGAATATGGACTCTTAGGATGAATTTTGAAAAAAATGCCTCAAATAAATGTGGTCTCATGGTGGTGGAATGTCATGACAAGTGAATTTTTATGGATTATCATGGCATTCCATCACCATGAGACAACATTTCTTTAAGGTATTTATATTATATTATACTCAAACTCTTGTCGTTAGCATGCCAATTACTTTTGAGACCTCCATAAGACCATAGTAACCTATCTTTATATACTACAACACTCTAAGTAAAGTTCCTACATGTTGCAAGGAAGTGGTAACTATATTTTTAATTTTTTTGATTCCCACACACCTGCCAAAGCTATTTGAATATAGTACGAAGCTACAGTAAGAGATAAAAAACACATTAATGATCAAAATACAAATGTATTTCACATGGAAATGATATGGGATGCTTATGAATGACTCTTGGAATAATTATAATAGGAATATGGAATCTTAGGATGAATTTTATGAATTTTGGAAAAAATGCCTCCAAGAAATGTGGCCTAATGGTGATGGAATGCCATGACAAGTGAATTTTTATGGATTTTCATGGCATTCCATCACCATGAGACCACATTTATTTGAGTCTTTTTTTCAACCAATTCACTGTCTTGTATTTTCTATTGCTTACTATTATGCTTTGATAGATTTTTTCCTTGCATCCATAACTTGTTTGAAAGCACTTATTTTAGGCTTTTAGCCATAGAAATAAGGTAGTGAACTATTTGATAAAATGATTTGGTAGACATGTATGAAAAATGTGGTAGCATAGATAAGGTAGTGAAATGTTTGAAAAAATGTCTCAAAGAAATATGGTCTCATGGAATGACATGACAAAAAAATGCAATTAGTAGCTGCTCCTAGTTATTAGTTGTGCAATGTGAATTAATTACATAACTACTTAGGTTGAATTTGTAAAAAATATATTGTAATTGAAATTTTGTCATCTATCAACATCTAGTTAGTAGTGATGTAATGTGAAGTAATGGTTTGAGTTTGAAAGATGTACAATAGAATGTAATCAACAATTTGAATATAAACTAAAAAAACCTATTTTTTACAATTCATTAGTTAAACTCTATATCTTATTTGATCTCTATAACCCTATTTCTATGGAAATTCCTTTAAATTAAAAAAATGGTTTTTGTCTCTTAGCCTACAAATTTTTAATTTTTATAAAAATCTAATTTTTTCCTGATATTTTCAAAAAATATTAAACTTTTGGTTTGCCAAATTTTTCTTTAAAATATTTTTGTTGCTACGTGTAGAACATTATATATGGATCAACTTCAAAGGTTGACTACAAATCAATACCATGCATTTGATGAGAGAGTAGCTGATGAGAGGGACATGGACAAATATCCATGTCTGTGTAATGATTGTCTTGGTGGAAAGGTGAGAAAAAGAAATATGATTTATCAATATATTATAAGATATGAGCATAGTGATATAAGCCCTTGGGAATAAAATTATTATGAATATATGATAGAATTGTAGAGTGTGAGAGATGAAGAGGCAACAAACATAGATGAAGTGACACTAAACATAGATGAAGAGGAAGTAATGTTAGAAAAAGGGTTTGAAGTTGATAGCATGTTGAATGAGGGTCTAAATGATGATTGGTCCAAGTTAATGGAGGATGATTTAAATCCTATGTATGTTAATTACAAGTTAAGTCATTTGACAATAATCCTTCAATTCTTAACTTGCAAGTGTTGTTTGGTTGGAAATATGATAGTGTAGATATTTTATTGGCATTATTAAGTTCATTATTACCACCTGAATCCACATTTACAATGAAACAAATTCAATGTAAAAATCAAATCAATTAGCTAGGCTAAGGGTATGAAAACATCCATACATTTGTGAATGGTTGTGTATTATTTTTCAATAATCTTGGAAGTGAGAGTGAATGTCTAAAATGTCATGAAGTGAGGTATAGACAAGGGTTGAAATTATCTATGGTTCCTAAAAAGGTTCTTCACCACTTTTTGATAATCCCATGATTACTTTGAATGTATAGGTGTAGAGACATTGTTGAACTTATGAAATAACATGCCCAAAATAAGAACACTAATGGAAAATAATGACATGTGCTTGATTATAAAATGTGCATGGAATTTGATAATATATGGCCTAATTTTTCTCAAGATCATCATAATATAAGGTTGGGTTTGGATTTATATGGGGTGAACCCATTCTCATATCAAATTACTCAATGGTAAACTTGGCCAATGTTTTTAATAAATTATAACTTGCCTCCATGGTTAACAACTAAACCATTTTTCTTAATGCTATCATTGATTATACTAAGAAAGAAAAATGTGACTTTAGATACAATTGATGCTTATATAGGGCCATTATATGATGAGATAATGGAATTATGGAAAGGAATTGAATAAATTTAATCTTTAAGGGATGGTGATTCAATAAAATTCACTTTAAGAGCTTCTTTATTGTTTATGATTCATGATCTTCTTACATATGGCACATTGTCTAGTCTCAATGTTCATGGATACCATGGATGTCCTGCTTGCAATGGTAATGATTTTTTGAGGCATTCAATAAGTTTTTGTAAGTGTATTTATTATGGACATCATGCTTACCTTAAAATGGATTATCCATATCCTTGACAAAAACATGTTTCAATGGTCAATAATAGAAACATGAATCAACATTCCTAATAACAGGGGATTACATTGTTGAGAATGGACAACAAAGAATGTAATTTATTGAATATTGTGGGATTACTAGTAGTATATATGATCCATGTAATTAAATTAGTGTAAAATAGTTGTGCATATTCTATAAGTTGCCATACTTTAAGGACATATCCATTAAGCATACTATTAACTTTATGCATACTGATAAAAATATAGACTATGCTATTATAGAAAATATTTTTGATGCTTTTGATACTATTTTATCATGTGAAGACTTTCAACAACTAAAGATTCATCAAAATATTTGGGTTGAAAAATGTGATGATGAAAAATATATAAAACCTAGTGCTCCTTATGTTTGGACAAAGGAACAACATGCACAATTCTTACAGTTGATGTCTCGGACTCAGTTTCCCACTAGATATGTAAGTATTAATATTTGAAGAAAATTTGATATTAATGGCTTAAGAGGCCTCAAGACCCATGACTATCATGTCATAATTGAGAATATTTTACCTATTGTGGTAAATATATCAAGTTTGGCAAAGGGGCCAAGATTGGAAATTATAAGGTTGGGCCTAATATTAAAGAGATTGAGTTTACATGTATTATATCCTTCTAACTTTGGTAGTTTGAGGGAGGAGGTTATTGAAGTCCATTGTCTATTAGAACAGGAATTTCCACCAACAATCTTTAACATTTCTATGCATCTCTAATACATCTAGAATATGAACTAGAGTATTTTGACCCAGTAAGAATGAGATGGATGTATCCTATAGAATGATATATGAAGGTTTTGAAAAAAATTGTTTATACTAGGGAAAAAATAGAAGGCAACATGTCTAAGGGATAATCAATGCAAGAGGCCATGGGATTTTACATAGAATATATGAAGGATTATAAAAATGTCAATCAATGTGTATGGGATGATGATGAAGATGAGATATTTGTAGGTGAAGTATTAGAATAAAATGGATGCCACTTCAAACTATCACATCAAGAAATAAGTTTGATACATGCCTATATTCTTCAAAACACATGTTCATTTGATAAGTAGCATAAGTAAAAAAAAAATTACACAATAATTTATTTACTCAATTGCATTTACACATTTATATTATTAATCTTAATATTTGTACATTAATATTATATGTATAAAATATGAATAAGAGAATCAAGATTGGATGCAACATCAACATGAAAAACACAACGTCATGATTTGCTTAGTAGTGATTCTTTTCCAAAATTTTAAGAATAGATTGCTAATGCAGTCAGTGATGCAAAAGAAGAAGGTAAAGATATAAAAATGGAGGAAATTGATCTTTAACAATCTCCACATTTATGGTCTATGCATTTTAGTGGAATGTGGGCCTATGGTAGTCATTTAATATTAGAAGAAAAAGACAAAGGAAAGACAAATTATGATTGTGTTGTTAGTGCTAAATTTATTCACAAAACTGAGAAGAAATTTTACGTTGGACTCATCCAAGAAATTATTCAAGTGTATTTTGGTGAAAATAGTCCTATATTATTAAAATATAAGTATATCTGACCATCTGTAGTATAATTGATGAGTATGGATTTGTATGAACAAATATAGGATAATTTTTATCATAGATGGATGAGCTGTATGTTTCCCCTCTTCAAATGAACTAATCATTTCTAATTAATGATGTAATAAGCCTATTATGTTCATATGTCATTCAAATAGTCTCATTCCAAATGAAAATTCATGGAAGTTATTGATAGAATGCCTAATGGGTAATATGTTAATTTACAAGAAACATTCAAAGAAGTGGATGAAGATGATGATGGGGTGTTTGAAGTAGAGATTTTGATTACCAATGAATATATTGGGAGAGAGAAATTATTGCATGTTACAGATGAGGATGAGGAAGAAAATCAAGTAGATGTAAACATAACTGATTAAGATCATAAGTGTTAATATCTAGTTGAAATAAGGGATAGTCATATTGATAGTCCAGTACTTGTAATTGTAAACATCTTATTGGTTTTTGACTACAAATTATTTTTAATCTATAAACCAAATGTTATTTTAAGTTTCTATTTTTAGTTATCAGTGGATTGGAAAGTCAACAATTATCAACTTATGAACTCAATAAATTTTTACTGATTCAAGTTGTTGATATATACATTATTATTTATTTAGACTTCAGGAAATGAAGAACAGGATTGTAAGACATAAATTTGTTGATGATAGTGATCACAATGATGAAATTTCATTGACAAATTATGAGTGAATTTTTAGAGAAAAAGTGGCCAAGAATAATGAATATTTATCCTATCTTGGTTTGACAAATAGGCAAGTTGTAAATCCACTAAGTAGTATATTATTTATTTAATAGTGTTTAATGAAATTTTATAGGAAAGAGATTTATGTATATAAGACATAATATGATATATTGTTTTGTTTTATAGGAAAGAAAAAGAGTGAAAAGAAAATGTGGAGGAAAAAAAAAGGTAAGAAAAGATATAGTGCCTCCATCTCATATAAGCCAACACATTTGTGATTCAACAAATGCAGTTGGTGAAAACAATAGTTGTGATGATGTGTAGCATGATATAGAATATGGTGATGTGTAGCTTGATATAGAACATGGTGAGGTGCAACCTAATATATCACATGGTGATGTATAACATCGTGATGATATCTTTAGACAAAGTCTAAGAGAGATTTAAGTGAAAAACATTAGAGCAAAGGAAAAATAAGTGTACAGATGATTTATTCAACATTAAAGGATGTGTTTGAACTGAAATCTAAGAAGACTAGTACTAATCTACCTACTCATGCCACACCTAATGTGGCCAAGGATCATGAAGTTTTGGTTAATGAAATTCATGAAGAGAGACCACTTGCATCTAATGTGCCTCAGAGTGCCCCTGTTGCATCTAAAACTTTTGATGGAATTAGTAGATCAACCAAAAATACTAGTAGTGGTTTAATATAAGATGTGTCTACTTTTGTCAAAAGACAAATATTGAGTCAAGATTATACAAATCTATAGAGAGGAATGAAAAATAAATAAAATTAGAAGGAAAGAAGCCATTCTTGGTTGAGGTATCAAGATATGGTGAACCCATTGGGCCAAATGCTACAAAGTGGGCCTCTGAGTTCGATGTACGATGTAGGGCTCATTTGGATATTTACAAATCAAGTTTTGTAGAGCAAGATCCATGAATTGTGAAAAATGTTAATTATAAAATGGAAAATTCTTTTTAGACTACTAGTGGATAAATATCTATAAAATATTACAAGTAAAAGATGAGAATTTTGATGAATAATTTTAGATATAATTATAGAAAAACAATCATGGAAGGAAAAGAGAGGTTAGACTCCAATATATCTCCCAAATAGTGGGAGGAATTGAAATAAATAATGAATTCTAAAGAATATTTGGCAAAGAGTAATAGAGGAAAGAGAGCAAGAGATAATGTGAGGGCTGGATATACATTTAGCGAGGTGAGTTGTAGGCTAAAATGGACAAATTTGTAGTAAGTGTATGGATTTTTAGTTCAATTTACATTATGTTATTTATTTTGATTTTTTATTGAAATGACTATATGTTAAATTTTACATTGTATTTTAGGTGGAAAATATTAATAGAGAAGTAGGTGCAGAAGATATTGTCAATTATATGGCAACACTAGATCGACCTAGTAAATCTAAGATTGGGATGAAGTGGAAATCTAGTTCATCAATAGAGATTTCAAAACCATATATTAAATTCATAGTAAGATCCTCTGTAGATCATTTCAACTCAAATTAAGGGTACCAATAGGTAATGATTTTCATATTTGATCTCACTCAACAAGTTTCATAGTTGGTTGCCTTTGTTAACACTATTATTTTTGCATGGATGAGCAAAAATCAATGGATTAAGATGAGGTAAGAGGCTCTATTGATCTCATTTATTCTTGTTTGGAAATTATGTATACAAATTCCTCTTAATATGTCGATTATTGAAATTTGAGCATAGGAGAATCCAAACTAGTTTATTTATTATTGGAGTGATCTAGAAAATGTTCTTTTGGATAAATTTATAACTTACATTCTTTACTTGACTATTGAATTCTTTGTATATTTTTTTGCATGATGGTTAAACTATGTGCAAATCAATTTTATCAAATCAATAGGGGAAAAAAATGCCTTCATGATGTCAATAGATTTGTTGATATTGATAGTGATCATGATGAACTGGACAAAAATGTGCAACACAATCATCATAGTTGTGCTGAATTAGTTAAGGTAATATAATAGTTGTTAGTTATCTATCCCTATATTTTATCATTATTCATGCTTAAAATGTTATTTTGGAAAAAAAATTATATATTTTACATTATTTAAGTTGTAAGTTAATCTGTCCCAATGTTTTGTCATTCTTCTTTTGGATAAAAATTTATAGATTTTGCATTTTTTAAGTTATAAGTTAATCTATCCCAATGTTTTGTCATTATTCATGCTTAAAATGTTCTTTTGGACAAAAATTTATGGATTTTTCATTCTTTACTTTACTTATATTAATTTTTTCATGATGACTAAACCACATGCAGAGCAATTATATGAAAGTAGAATGAAAAGAGAAAGGCTCTATCAATAGAGCTCTCTACAAAACTATACAACTTCATGTCAATGTTGATAGTGATAATTATGACGATGAACTCAATGAACATGCACATGATATTGATATTATAATTATTCATGATGAAATCAAGGTGAGTGCTATGAAACCACATGCAAGTAAGTACTATTAAAGTTTTGTCCTTTTTCTAACAAAGCATTTAGCTTTCAATTTGGAGTATTCCCTATTCTTATATCATTTATGACAATAGCTAAGTCTCCTTTAATTTTCCCTTTCTTAGCTATGATAATTTTACATAGAAAAAACCCATGTAATAAGGCCTTGAACTTGTATTCATTATTGGTGCCTTCTAAAAGTGGTTTAGTAGAAGTGACTAAAGTTATTGCTTGACAATCCCTAATTATACATCCTACCCCTAAAGCCCTTGGATTGCCTCTAGCTGATCTATAAAAATTTAACTTTACCCATCCTATTGGTGGCTCTCTCCAAACTAATTTTTGATGTTGTTATTTTTTGTTCTAACCCTCTAAGCTAGAATAGGGGGGAATTCTCAAATCACCCATTGGAGCCTCATACTAGCATCCCAGTCTAAGAAAACTGCCTCCTTTAACCTAATAGAATTTAATTTGCTATTAATTATTTACATAAGACTTGCTTCAATATTTTTCTAGAGGGATTTGAGACTCATTTCTTTGTCTTGTAATAATCTTTTGTTTAATTCCTTCTAGAGTTCTCATAGTATTGTGGAGCTTATCAACCATAAATAATGATAAGTAGAATGTCTTTTGATATTGGGCTAGTATTGAAACAAAGTCATTATATCATTAGGAAGAGCACTCTTCCATAATAGCTTTGCACATAACCACCTCCAGCATTCAAAATAAAATTGATAGCAAAAAATAATGTGATCCACTGTCTCCTCTTGGGCTCTATATAAAGGACATTGAGAAGGACCATGGAAACCCATCTTCCTAAATCTTTCATTAGTTAGAATAATTTTATTCATAGCTACCCAAGTGAATAATATTTCTTTAAGAATTCCAAACTTATTCCAAAAATATAGAAGAGGGATGATGTTCCTCATACCTCCTTGTGTCTTTACTATACTTACATAGCCTACCTTAACTGAATAAATCCTAGTCTTTGAACCACACCAAAAAATGGAGTCCTCTCCTTGTCTAAAAACCAATATTCTTTTCTTTAGTTCCTAGTTGAGACTATCCACCTCCTAGGGGTTAAAATTAAATATTTAAAAATCCCTCCATTTCTAGCCTACACCTCCTTTTTCTAGATCAAGAGTAATGTAATATTTAACCTTGGTCCGCCAAACCCTGGAGAGGGTCTCCTTGATATGCAGAATGTCTATAATGTCATCCAATTTTGGATATCCTACCCAAGATTAGACCAAAATTTAGCTTTGTTACCATCATGAACATCCCATGATATTAAATCTATGATGACTGATTTATAATTATTAATGAAGTTCCATATCCTCGATCCTTTTGAGGTGTTTTTGACTATCAAAATCCATTCAAAAGAGACATTGCCCAAATATTTCCTATTCAAAATCTAGGCCCATTTACTATGGGTTCTTTATGCATCCTCCAAATTAGTTTGGCTCCTAATACTTTATTTTGAATTACCTAATTTCTCAAGCCAACCCTACCTTCTTTTTTGGATATACAAAACTTATCCCAATTCACAAGAGCTATCTTGTTCTTCTCCTCTGTGCCTTGCAATAAAAATTTCCACATGAGTTGATCAAGTTTGTTCTCCACCCCCTTCAAAAGTACCAAGATAGACATGATGTATATTGGCATAGATAAGATAACCACTTTGATCATTATCAATCTACCATCCTATGAGATCCATTTTAATTTCCAAGAATTAATTTTATCCCACATCTTTTGGATCAAATTATCCCAAAAGGTTGAAGATCTTAGGCCTTTGGTTAGGGAATCTGCTCATAGGGAAACCCTCCCTATTATTGGGATCCATCTTCTGCTTAGGCCCTTGATTCTTGTGGCCAAGTTTAATCATGTTTGATTCTATTAAAATATTATCCCTTTAACTCACTTTAACTCTACCATATCCTAAATTTCCATCAACACTTTTTGAATCTCCTTTCCTCAAGTCATCATTTTCTTCTTAAAGAACCTAGGATTGGTTCAAATTTCCTCTACAACTCTGTATATGACTATTAACCCACTCCATTTTCATAATATAATGTGTGTTTTATATCTCAATATAATGTGTATTTTTTAAATTTATATAGATATTTATTGATAAACTCCAAGAAGGGGATAAATTCCAGGTGTTGGATCTGTTTGATGGTGTTATTGTGGGCATTGGGTAGATTCACTCACTATCTATTGTACATGGAGTCAAATTGAAAGGAATAGGAGATGAAAATATAAATATTTTCAAGGTCTCAAGTAACATGCCCCTTTATTATTAAGAAAAAATAGATGGATATATCTATCTATTTGAAAAAAATGACATAGTTGATGTTTATCATGTACTAGCTATTAGACAACTTGGCCCAATGCTTTATGCAATAGTTTAAATGTGTTGTTCAGGAATTTTTTTTATGTTTTTTGTCTATTTTTTTTTTAATAATAATAATAAAAAAAAAACATTGTAACTCATTTTTCTCACTCATAGCACTGAGAAACACACTTTGTATTAACACATTTTTCAAAGCAAAGACACATATTTATGTCTTGTATCTGCTATAAGAACACCTTTTCCCAATAAAATTTAGTATTTTGCCTTCTTAATAGTTTTTTAATTATGTGAAAATTAATGATTGATTATTTTTTTCTATGTTTTATGTCATATGTTTGGTGTCACATGTATTTAATACCCAAACATTTATTAAATCATCTTAAGTGTTAAACTAGAGTAAGCTATATTCCCTAATGCTGTAAATGTTGGTTCATGAGAAATATTAAGGGATTAATCATAGTCATGCTCTAAATATTGAGAAGAAGAATATTTATGTATTTTATGTGGTTTGTGAATAAAATGATAGATCACTACCATATAGCATGGGCCATTTAAAAGTCTCATGGCCACATGAATCTATCACTATTGTTAGTGTTGTAATTTAAGGTGACATAATTAGTTTCTAGATTAAATGGAACTACTTTTCTTGTGCCTAATATTAAGGTATTATTATTACTTAATTGGAGGTGACTTAAGCAATCTACAACCGAATTGAAATTACCTTTCTTGTACTTAATATTATGACTTAAATTTTTTCATGCTCTTGTCAGCTATAAATTAATGAAGAAGTTAATGGAGTCTTAATCAGTATGGTATGTGATAAATCTAAAATTGGAGTCTAAAATCTGACATCTCTTCACATTTTTTAGATAAATATATTTAAAATATCTGTACTACTACTTATGCATCTAATGGAAGCCAAAAATATACCCTTGACTGTAGAATGTAACAATTAAAATAGTGTAATCAGTGTTTGTAATCAAATTTTTAATCCATATTCAAGTTTTATAAATTATTTCAAGAAGTGAGAATTTAAAATTACATAGATTATATGTTGGTGCACCTAAGTTTCCCCAAAAATGCAAGAAATGTGATCAGGACACAATGATGACTAGTGAAATTAGTCAATAAAAATGACTAAATATACTACCAAATTGATCAAAATGATGATTAAAATTAATGACTAAACACACTACCAATAGATAGAAATCAGTGAATAAAAATGAATAAATAAGTGAATAATTAACAACAATCAATGACTAAATATATCAATGAATAAAAAATGACTAAATAAGTGATCAGATTACAATAATCAATGACTAAATATACTACCAAATTGATCAATCAAAACAATCAATAAATCACTAAAAATGGTTTAGTCATCAATTTAATTGTGTTATAAATGACTGGCAATAAACTACTAATGGTCATGTGATCATGTTTGGTCTTTTATATGTAGTTTTTAGTAGTTTTTAAATCATATATTGTTGTTTTTGTACTAGTGTAAGATAGTATCAATAATATGATCAAAAGAAAAAGAGTATAGATAGAAATCCTTAAGAAAGTTAGGAATTATTAGGATAAGAGCTTGAATAATAGCATCCTTGATGTCTTGAAAGGCCTTCTTCACTTCAGCCATCCATTCTATCTTGGAATATTTCTTTAGCATGGTAATGTGTGATCTCACAATCTCTATAAAACCAAAAATAAATATTCTAATTTTGCCAAAGAAAGACTTTAACTATTTTTTGCTATTAGGAACTTCTACCTCTAAAATTACATTAATCCTATCTAGGTCGATGGTCATACCTTCTTAATTGATTACACGTCCTAAAACTTTACCTATAGCCACACAAAATATACTCTTCTTAGGGTCTATGAAAATGCCATACCTCTAAACCTTTCCAACACTTGTTCCAAATGCATAATATATCACCTCTATTTTAAGAAAAAAGGTTAGATCATCCATGTATATAGTGATTCACTTACTAATTAATCCATGGAATGCATAGTCCATTTCTTGTTGGAGAGTCACTCCTATGTTGATTAGTCCAAATGGCATTATTTTATAGGCAATCGTTCCCCACTTGGTTGTGAAGGTAGTCTTCATTCTATCACTTTTGTTTACTAGGACTCATTTGTAGCCTAAAAATACATCCAAGAATGATATCATTTTAGATCCACTTACCAACTGTATGATGTCATCAAAATATGGCAAAAGGTAATTTCCTTCTCAAAAGACCTATTCAAATTCTGGAAATCAACACAAAGTCTAATTTATCCATTCTTATTTTAGATTGGCATAAGATTGAAAACCCATATCGAGTGCCATATAGGAAAAATTATCCTTGCATCAAGTAATTTCTTCACTTATTTGTAAATTATTAGTTTCAAAATTGGATTTAATAGCCTCTATTTCTACTTGAAAGGTTTATAGGCTTCCTTCAATGGGATAGTGTGATTGATCACACTAGTATCAAATATATTGAGGTCATCATAGCACCAAACAATGATTTCCTTAAACTTAGTCAGAAGGGTGGTGACTTTCTTCAGCTCTTCATCAGTGCAAACTAGACCAATGTTGACATTTTGTTCATTCTTAGGATCTCCCAGAGTTCACCTTGTAATCTTTCTCACTTACTTTGGGTTACTTACCTTTAGTTCTTTATTTTTCTAGGTCAAACATAAAATATAAGGAGATCATGCCCTTGGGGATTATATTCTCTTTAATTTGGATTATTCCATCTTCATTATCCTTTGTAATTTCTTCTGAACTTTCATCCCATTCATCAATGATATGAGATTTGAATACGCCAACATTTCACAAGAAGTCGATTATCTATTATTCATCATGAAAAACATGGATTGATTAATGTTATTTGGTACATAGGGGTATGGAACTATATCCACAGTGAATCCTTTTAAGTTCAAGGCTTTCAAAGGCACCAAGTTTGCTACTACTGAGGCTAGAGCATCTGCCAAATAGTTCTACTCCCTAGGCAATGAAACAATGTTGAATGAGTCAAAATACTTAATGAGATCCCAAGATCTAAATTTATAATTTCTTAAGCAATAAAATTACATTGATATATACTTTTAATTTGATTAACAACTAACTTAGAATCACCATAAACTAACAACTCTTTAAACTTTCATTTAATTATGAATTAAAGTCCTAAAACAAGAGCTTCATATTATATTAAATTGTTAGTGTAAGAGAATTACAATATATAGGAGGCTAGTTATTGTTTACCTTTAGGATTTGTCAGAAAAATCCCAATACCATAACCTTGTTTATCTTATGCACCATTAAAGTGTAATTTCCAAGGACCTTTTCTTTATTCTTTTATTTCATCACCTACAGTAATGTTAGTGGTTTCTAGAGTGTAAACACCTAAATTATAGGATTGGTAATTTAATTTTTCATTCTTGGCATTGTATTCAGTAATCATGTATTTTATCTTAGGTTCCCAATCCATCCTAATCTGATTAGGGATCCCACACTAAGGTAGCCACATGTGAGAACAATCCATGGGCATGTATCTATTTAGGGATTTAGTCTAGTTATGGCTTAGTAACAATCTAAAATATTTAGGTATGTCAATGAATGGAATGTTAATGAAATATTAGATTCGAGGATCATGAGATAAATACATATAAATGTTAAATAATTTTCCAAATACCTTAACTATTGACTTGTGTAATTGCACCACCATTTTATTCTATTTAACTAGGTTTAATGCCTTTTTTTTTTACATATTTATATAGGCATAATGTTAGCTAAAGAATGATAATGAAATAAAAACTATGTGGATTCTTACCAAAAAATCTAATTGTCAACAAGAATGGTGGAACTTCATGCTTACTCTTGTATATTACCACATTTGCATGAGATTATTCAGCCTTGATGAAGTTAGGTTTTTCATTTAGTGATTTCAACAATAAATAATGCTATTTAGTGATTTGTGTGAGCTTTTACAATGTTATGTTTGCCTTGATCTTCTTCATGTCCTCCACCATGTATATCCACCTTTTGATGTTGTATAGGGAGCTTCCATTACTAGCTGACTCTCCTTACCTTTGGGGTGTGGAGGGTTATTTTATATTCTACCATTAGGTGATGTATTCAGTTTGTTAGGTGGGGTGAAAGTTGTCATATGTGGGTTCTGACATTTGATTATCAAGGCATAGTTACTACTTTAGTACCACTGGAAAGCATGCACCTATTTAACATTGTCTTCAGTTTCATATTCATCTTGGATGGGGAAGTCATAAGTCTCAACCATGAGGACCAATTTAGGTGCTCCAAAAGTGTCCTTAGAATTATTAGAGCATTTAATACTACCTTAATTAGTGGGATTCATCTCTAATCCCTCCATCTAGCTCTAAATGGATTTGAATACATGGTATAACTCAACATAGCCTAGCTCTCCATGTCTAGTTATATTGTACACTTGACACTAGCTACGTACGGCCATCTCATAAATATTGATCTCAAGAAATTTTCTCAAAGGGGGCTCACTATTGTTGTTATCCTATTAAAATATCTATTGTATATCTAAGAGTTATAATTCTTATTGGATCTCACAACAATGTTACCCATCTATTTTTTGAGATCTAAGAAATCATTAACTAGTTTATAAACAATCATTTTTATTGAGTCTAACTCTCCCTTTGGAGTTTCCAAGTTTTTGCTTTGGTTAGTATCTTGGGAATTTATGTTCATCATATTATTTTATTGGTGTTGTTTTGAGGATGTGTTCCATAATTTTCTTGGTTAAATAATCTTTATTGTTACTTGGGTGTAGCATGGCTCAAAGGCAACTGGTTTACCACTAAAAGTTGGTTCAATGTAGGGTGATTTTGATTCATGTTAGGGATGACATTTAGAATAGGAATTATTTGGTCAAAGTTTGGTATAATAAAGGTAGGATGCCCTTGTGAATGAATTTGGTCATCAATATGAATGGCCTCAGTATATGTTAAGGGTAATGTGTCAATATTTAAGGCCCTTCTTAAGAAGAAAACTATCATTGGATCAAAGGTATTCTTATATATTTCCAAGGCTAACTCATCTGCAAATTTATATGATGGGGACATAAGAGTGTACATCTTTTGGAACTTAGCATTGAATGTTCTTATTGGTTCCTTTGGGTCTCTTTTTAGGGTGGTAAAATATTGTTACACAAAACCTAGGCTAACTATTCTACCAAATTGGGTAACAAAGGTGTCATTAAACTAATTCGATCCTATGATGGAATCTTCAGGTAGGTTTAGGAACCAATAATATGTGGAATCTCAAAATGTAAAAGGGAAGAGACGACAAGCCACATCCTCATGGATCACATTAATAAAACTTAAAGATGCCTTAAAGGACTTGATATGCTCTTCATCTGTTAATCTACCAGTGGGGGTAAAGATGGGCAAATACTTATCTAGATTTCTTGGAAAATCATGTATAGGTCGAGGGACATTGATGGATGAACTAGCTAACCATGTCATGACTAGCACAAGGGGTTGTAAATTATAGTTAGATGGAGAATTTGGCTAGGTCCTAGACTTTTTTCATCTACCTTTATCAAATTTATCCCTTCTATGATTTTTAGAGATGCTAAAGGTGTCTTAGGTTCAAATCAAGATCTAGTCCTAATCCTAGGCAACTCTAGGATACAGAACAAGTATAATTAAAAAAAGATATTCAAAGATAGCCTCCATAGACATCAAATATTACAAATATAAATGAATCTTTCATAGAAAAACTTATACCAAGGAACTTTACTTTGATCTTTGAGGATCCAAACATAAAAACCTCAAAATTCTTACAACCTACACAAATATTGTTAGCTCTACATGTTAACCTATAAATATCAATGTTAGACCAACAAATCAAAGTGTTTTTTGCCTTATTTAACAAACTAAGAGTGTTAGAATGATTCATCACAAATCTATGTAAATTTTCACTTAAAACTAAGAATATTATAGTAATTAAGATGTCAAATGCCTAGATTCAATATAACCAATGTCTTAGAGAATGATCTTTGCATAAATATCCATATTCTTTAATAGATTTATACCAAACTTTGCAAAGATGATCAAAATAACCTTTAATGTGGATAAATAATAGGGTATTTCACCTATATTTTCATGAATTTAAGGAAGTATCCATATTATTTTACCAAATTTGCATAAATGAACACTAAATTTAATGAAATCCTTTGAAGAATGCAAAGATTCATGCAAAGGAGGAAAATATTCATGTAAATAGTAAAGACCCTTAGTGTTCTTTAACTATATTTGCATATTTTGAAACAAGTAATCACAATTTTAATGAAATATGTTTTAATTCAACAAAGATGCATCAAAATAGTTGCATAAGTCCCTCCTTTTAGTACTAGAAAATTCCCTTCCTATTGATGCATGTATTATGCTCCCTGTGTCACTACGGAATAAGAGGAAATTAAGAAACTCAATTTTAAGTCCTGGAAGACTTGGGGATTGAGTTTTATATACAAATATTTATTGGAATATCAAAAATAGTAGAGATATGGTGGCCAATTTGAAACTCTGCAAGTAGACCTGGCTATAGGGATAGTAGGTGTTTATGCAGTGACATAGTTTCTTGCTAATATTTGTGAATTATCTTAATATTTTCCAATTACTAAAAAAAATACAAACAAAATATATATATTTACATCATGAACTAATATAAAGTGAATCATGGGTGGATTCAGGAGGGATTAGGGTAAGGTAGAAAAGAGAATGTGCTTAAGATGACCAACGATATCAATTCTTCTAAATTCTAAGGAAAAACACATGAAATTAGAATTTACCAACCCTAATACAATGTTCAAAGTTAAATAAATGTAATTAAAGCTTTAGAGGAAAATAATGCATATGTCTAACATCCTCATAGTGAATTGCACAATACATTCAAATGTAAATGTGATGAAAATAAAGCAAATATACTATCATATTTGTCAGCCTAGCATTAATCAAAAAATAAAAAATGCATATATGAAATGTAATTTATATATTACCTTGAAAAAAATAAAATATTATTCATCTAGAAGAGTGAGAATTCATAAATCATAGAACACATAAAATAACACTACAGACAAACTCTCAAATTCTTTGAATATTTGCATTATTTCTAGTAACAATTATTTTTTGATTTATAAATGAGGGAAACATCCCTATTTATAGTCTTAAAAATGCCTAATACAAGTTTAATTGGGCCCATAAAATGCACCCAAATATATTCAAGTGGCTTAAAATTCCACATTGCAATAGAATATTCTACATTTGAATTTACAAGACTAAATAAAATATTCTCTAAGGCCCTAGAGGTGGCTAAAGTGCCTGTTGTTGTTGCTATTATCTTTGATTCTTATCCAATTCATCCTTGGTACATACCTATACACATTTTTGGTAATCTTGGTTGATCTAAACAAAGTCTAGGATCATGGTCTAAAATAAGTTGGGTAACTCCTAGATGATTTTTTCATGTTTTGTTAATACTGGCCTTAGTGCTTTCTCAATCACCTTTACCTTTTCTTGCCTTTGATTAGCAAATATTAAAATATTTATTACCTATATATTAGTCTATGCACTATCTAAATCCTATTAAAATTGAGCAATAAAAACCTTCATTTGTGCTCTAAACTCTTGATCATCCATGGAGTCATTAAGCTTGGTCACCCTAGTGATCATGACATCTTTTAGTAGCAAGGCAATCTTGAATTCAATTTTCTCAAAGGATTTATTTTCATCCTTGATCTGATCTAGCCATGCCTTCAAAATCATCCTCCTATTCAAGAGGAATTTTACATAGGTATAATGTCTTCAAGTGGCATAAACTTGAGGTCAAGGAACTTATTTTTTCTTGACACTCTAGCCAAGTTCGCCAACTTGGAATCATAAAGTGTAAGTTTTTGGTCAAGCTTCATGACCATATTATATTTATTTATCCCATCCTCTTTCCTCTTATTCATCACTTTATATAGGTTTAAAACATTGATCACAACATTTATTATTGAAATTATAGTGCCAACTAGCACTATTGGTAGTGCTTGCTATTTTAACCTCTTCAACTCTTGCTACATCCCCTTCATCAAGGCAATAGTAGATTTTGTTTGGAATTGAACTAAGGATATATGGTCTTATGCATACTCTTGTACCTCTATGGGGCTAACCTTCCTCTTTATATTCAAGGTGAAGAGGGAATATTCACTCTCGTGGATCATAGTTGAGCCAAACTATGGTTGTTCCACTTGTCTTCAAACCACCCTCTTCATGGTTCATGTTTCAACATCAAACCTCATTCTAACTTGAATCACATCTTGGAATACTTGAGGCTTCTCTTACCTTACTAAATCCATCATGTCCCTAACCCAATTTGGTGTAGCATCGGATGTTGGTTGTGTTGGAGGCGGTTATAATGGTAGTGTCTGGGTAAAAGAAGAGGTCAGGGCTATGGAAGGGATGCATAAGTTGGTTGTGTCTAATTACCCAAGTGGGTCAAATAAATATTTGGTAGGGCCCATGTTGAGAAAAAATAAAGGGATTTTTGAGGGAATGTTCACCTTATCAACTATGGTGAGACTAAGTGGCCTTTACCAAGTGAACAGTTTCAAATTGGGTTTCAATGGCTTAATGGATATAGGAGAGCTAAGAACAAGTGATGCACTAGTAACAATTACTTGGGAAAGAGTAGAATATATAATCTAGATAAAACTAGTGCTTTGGGGTCTTGATGAAGATGGAATTTTATTATTGGCATGGGAGATGAAGTGGGGAATGGTACCCCCAAAGGAAGAAATAACTAGAGATGCAAACATGGGAGTGGGAGCAATAATAGAAGTAGGATTAGTTGTAAATGTGATAACAATTGGGAAGAAAGGTCATGGGAGAGTACTTATATTAGGGGCCTAAGATGAGCTTATTGGAGAAACTGATTGAGAGGTTGAGTTAGGAGATACTTCCCCTTCATGGTGGTTCTTGGCTCCTTCTTTGTATAAAATTTCTCTATATTCATACCAGCTAGAGTGTGTAGTTCTTCTATTGACAACTCAATACCCTACTATAATTATTAACATCAATGACATCATGGTTTGGATGGCTTATGATCTCTATGTAATACCCCATAATGGATGCATAAGTGAATATATGTCCTTATGATGGACTTGGTTGGTTGTTTGATTCTCCTTGATCAGAACTAGGAGGTATACTCTAGTTTTTTGAAGTGGTAACAAGTGGAGGTCTATAAGGCCTATTCCTAATAAGAGGAACATTCTCCCCTTCCTCCTCTTCTTATTTTCCTCATAGTTTGTATTGAGTATACTTCCATGATTTGGTAAAAGTTGAGGCCTTATGATGTATTCTTTCTTCTTCTCCTCCTTCTCAAGCCTCATTTCAAGTGTTAGTGCATTTATTTACTTTATTGCATATACTTGTATATATTATTTTGGTGCACTAATTACTTGTTTTAATTAGTTTATTATGCATATTAATAGTTTTCACTAGATAGGGTAATTCTTGCGTAGCTAGTAGTTAACTTAGACACTTATCTTATTACAGTAGAGTTCCACTCCACTATTCAAGGTAAGATAGGCTAAGATTGTTTAACTAATAGTCAACTTATGTTGATCATTTACACAAGTTGGGCATCTATCTTATTAGTGTGGAGTTGCACTCCACTATTCATGTAGACATATATCACTTGAACTACACATGTTATGTGAGTTCCCTGATCTTTATCATGCACACCTTGCTCTATATAAGCAATGGTTATTTATGTATTTCATATCAAATTAATGTTTAATTATTAGAGTAATTCACCATATGTGAGTTATAAATTTCTATTATTATCTTAGATATACAGTTATTATTTATTACTATTACTATTTTATCTCTTATTTATGCTTTCAATTAGATTCCTTAGATCATGTAGCTAATTCTAACATGGTACCATAGCTATCTTGAATCTATAGATTGCTAAATATTCAAGAGAAAAATATCTAGATATAGGATCAATTTTTTGATTTTGTATACAGATATAAATTAGATCTTTGTGGAGAATTTTTGAGCTCACCATTGAGTTCAGAGTGCCTGAGATAGTCAAAATCACCTATAATTTTATCCAAATTGGGCATAGGAGGTGAAATTGGCAAGGGTTTGATCCAAAAGTACCACACCCAAATCTGGTGGGTACCTAAAAATCAAAGAATTTATGAGCCAAAAGGACCTCACGTTGCATTTTAAAGATGTGAAAACCTATAGATCCATATAAAATTTGTCCGATTTGGACACAGTCTCCCTAGAAGACAAATTGTTTTTTGCTCCTAGGTACGGTTGTATGGACTGTACAAATTGTGTAGACCCAATTTTTTTTTTCTTTTTTTTTGATAGGCCTCATGGATCAGCAATTAGATTTGAAATGGAAACTTTGGGATCCCACCATTTGAAAATTGAGAGGTATTTTTGAGTGATTTTTTTTGAAATAGCTTAAAATTTCATGCTCTTCACTACTATACTTTCATTTTTTCTATATTTTTTTCAGATTTTTCTAGAATTTAGATTTTTATATAGAATCTCTTACTTGTCCTTATTTTTTAAAATTTAGAGGCTCATCAATTTCACATATGACCTTGAATTGAGGTCCCAATTTTTTGAAAGTTAATATTTTTTTAGCACAACACATTGATGCAAAAAAAATTGTAATAAAGTGCATATTTTTTTGTAATTTTAGACTAGAGGGCCTAAATGAGCTTTTTGTAAACTATAAAAATTATAATCCATCCTTGTAATTTCAATCAATTATAAATTTCCAAAAATAATTTCTAAGTGGGATAAAACTAAGTAATTCAGGGGGGGTTTTGTGGTGTGTTCTATACTTTGATTTCTACTTTGTGATAGTTTATTTTTTATTACATCATGAGGAATCCTAAGTTCCCACTATTAACATCATAAAATTATAATACATGGAAATATAATTCTTTGAATTCATTAATGATGCTAGGATATATGCCTTACATAATAACTCTTCTTACTCCAACTCCTAATGCA
The DNA here is from genome assembly GCA_037957365.1 of Torreya grandis. Classification (NCBI taxonomy): domain Eukaryota; kingdom Viridiplantae; phylum Streptophyta; class Pinopsida; order Cupressales; family Taxaceae; genus Torreya; species Torreya grandis. The sequence continues at coordinate 481,283 of JARHVA010003225.1, forward strand.
AAAGAGTTACAACACTTCTCTTTGAAACTACTAAAATAATTGGATGCATTCGGTCTTACATGTATTTAGGTTTAAATTTCCATCTTGAAAAATGTAAAACTCCAAAATAATCTTGGGATAAATTAGCATCATTTTTTTATAAAAATAGATGAAGTTTATGGTTATTAAATTGACAATGAACTCATTAGTTTGGATCCTAAAAATTATGCTATAATACAAGACTACATCACTAAAGTCATAGATCTTAGAGCACAACTTTCTGAATGTAAAATTGATAAAAAGGATTTTAATTTATTTTTAGTGCCTTACACAAATTAGGTCCTGAACATTCATCCCTTCTCTCTATATTTTAGACTCATTGGCTCACATTGGGCATATCTTATCAAATGCCCACCTTTGAGGTATTCTTTGAGATTATAATGGATGAAAAAGAAATATTAATATCTATAGGTCTAATCAAGTCATCCACATCTCAATCTCTAGTTACAAGTCAACCTCAGCATAAGCAAGTTTCAACATCAACATCAAATATAGGTTCAAGTAAAAAGAAGCAAAATAATCAGAATAAATCACAAAAAGATAAGAATAAAGTGAAACAATCTTCCTCATAAGGAAATTATAAATCCACTAATAAGAAAGAGGATTCAAAAAAAAGTACTAGCACTCCTTTCCCTTATTGAAAAAAGTGGTTTCATAGTGAACAATATTGTTGGAAGAAAGAGATTTATGAACTTAAGGATCTACTCAAAAGGAATAACATCAATCAATCCTCTTCAAAGGATTCTTCCACACCTTCAAATTTTAGGAAAGGGAAAGATACGAAACTAGTTACACTGGAAAATTATCCCAAGTCATGGGTCATTGACTCAGGTGCTTCACACCATATGGGTTCTGATCAAGAATAAATTTTTTAGATTAGAATCGAGTTCTTTGCCTCATATTCTCATAGGTGATTATTTTAAGGTAGATGTTATAAGAAAAAGTATATTTGATGTTGATAGTGGTGTATTTGAGGATGTCCTTTGTGTGCTAGAGTTATTAGCTAACCTTATTTCTATCTACCAAATCACTCACTTTGATATTAGTAGGAAAGTTGAGTTCACACCTAATTATGTATCAATCAAAAAATTGGAGTATAATGCTTTAGTTGCAGTGGGAAAATTTGACAATAATATTTGGATTTATTCATTCTCCCACTTTGTACCTTAGTCTTCCTCTAAAACTTTTATCTCATGCACTAATTTAGTGAGAAAGTTATGGCATGAGTGGTTTGGTCATTTGAACTATCACTCTTTACAATAGTTTAGTCAGTAGGAGATGGTTATAGGACTTCCATAGATTCAATTTTTAGGGGGTGCATGTAATGGTTGTGCCTTAGGCAAACATCCAGAGGATAAGTTTGATAAAGGGAAGGCTTGGAGGGCTACATAAGTCCTCAAAATTGTTCATAGTGATTTAGCGAGTCCATTACCTAATTTATCTTTTAGTCTAACCCACTATGTTCTCACATTTATTGATGACTATTCCAAATATACTTGAGTTTATTTTTTGAAACTCAAGAGTGAAGTATTTGATAGATTTCTAGAGTTCAAATCTCTAGTAGAGAAAAAAATATAGGAAGTATGTCAAGATTCTCCACATAGATAATGAGAGGGAATATGTAAATAAAATTTTTGAACAATTATGTTCTCTTGAAGAAATTAATATTTAGCATTGAGTTGCATACACACCTCAGTAGAATGGTGTAGTAGAGAGGAAGAACATATTTTTAAAAGAGATGGCAAGTTCTATGATTCATGTAAAATAATTAGTACATGAGTACTAGGTGAAAGCAATTAATTATGTTGCATATATACAAAATATAGTTCATCATAAATCTTTAAAGGCGATAAAAACTCTTGAAGCTTGGTGCAATAGGAAGCTAGATGTGCATCATTTTAGAGTCTTTGATAGTCTAGCATGGGCCCACATACATTCAAACAAGTGTCATGGTTTAGAACAACAAAACTAAAATTACATATTTATGGGATATCCTAATGGTGTTAAAGGATATTGGCTGATTGATCCAGATTCACATGAGCTTATTATAGAGAAAAGTGTTTACTTTGAAGAAAGTCCTTCATACTTGTCTTCTAACATTTCTCATCATTATTTTGTAGAAGAATCAGATAGTAGTGATGATGATACTCCTACTTCATCTACTCACTGGGATGATGAGATAATACCTCCCCAATAGGGTTTAGTAGGTCATGTTCCTCCTCCTCATCCTCTAGATCCTTTCCCATTGATGCCTTGTTGGGATAGATAGAATTTGGTAGATGTAGGCCCTCTTGTTAGGGATCCATTAGATAGAAGGAGAACATGGTCATAACATGATCTTCTGAATTCCTAGATTGCCACATCTTCTAATCCATAGTCTTTTCAAGAAGCCACAAGGATAGTTGAGTGAGATTCAATGATGGAAGAAGAGTAAGACTCATTAATTAGAAACAACACTTGGGATCTTGTTCCTCTTCCTAAGGGAAGAAAAGTAGTATGATGTAGGTGGATATATCATACTAAGTTTGTATCAAATGAAAATATTGATAAGTATAAAGCACACTTAGTGGCCAAAGGTTTTTCCCAAGTAGAAGGCATTGACGATATAGAAACATTTACACATGTTACTAAGATGAATTTTAATCACTTGATACTAGCTATTGGTGTAGATCATGGGTGGGTTGTACATCAGATGGATGTGAAGAGTGCATTTATTCACAGGGATCTTCATGAGGAGATTTATATGGAGCATCCACAAGGGATCATTTAGGATTCTTCACTGGTATGCTACTTGAAGAAGTCTCTCTATGGTCAAATAATCCCTTAGGGCTTGGTATTCTAAGATAGACACATTTCTTCTCTTCATTGGGTTCTCGAGATGTCACTCAGATCTAAATGTCTACATACTGTGATAGGAGGATTCAATATTATACTTGGTGCTCTATATTGATGATCTCATTATTATAGGGAACACAACATCCATCATCAATAGTGTTAAGACTACACTTCATGACATGTTTTATATGATAGACATGGGATTATTGCATTATTTTTTTGGGATTTAGATAGTACAATCTTCTTTCAAGATTACACTTTCACAGCCCAAGTATACCATGGACTTTTTATCTCAATTTCACATGGTTGATTTTAGGCCTAAAGTAACTCCTTTCTTATCTAGAGTTAGACTTGAGGTTCATTATTCCACTCCCTTGGTTGATGCCACATTGTATCACCAACTTGTAGGTAGCATCATCTATCTGACTCGTACATGACCTAATATTTCATATGCAATTGGCATGGTTTCACACTTTATACAAACACCACATGAGATTCATTAGAGAGTTTCCAAGCACATTTTGAGCTACATTTTGGGCACTATCAGATATGGAACTCACTATACAACAGGTATAGGTTTAGACTTGGTGGGATACACAGATTCTTATTAGGCTAGAAATTATGATGATCATAAGTCCACTTCTAGTTACAACTTTCACTTCATATTTGAACCCATTTATTGGCAAATCAAGAAAAAAAATGATATTTCTCTTTGATCTATAGAGGCTAAGTATCACGATCATATTAATGCCACTACTAAGGCTATTTGGATTTAGAATATCATCCCTGAGCTTGGTGTTCTATTTTAGAAGTCATTAGTCATCTACTATGACAACCAGAGCACTATATAGATCTCAAAGAATCTAGTTCATCATCAGAGAACCAAACACATAGAGATTCATATGCACTTTATTAGGGAGTTGATTTAAGCAGAGATCATTGATCTTCAATATTGTCTTATGGAGGAGCAAATTATAGATATTTTCACCAAATCTTTTAATGAGAGAAAGTATCTTCACTTGTGATCTCTTTTTGGGGTGTGAGACATGAATTATTTAGTGGAAATTAGTTCTTTAAGGGGGTCTCCTAGACCTTCATTTTGAGAAGGAGTTTTTTTCCTTTGGGTTTTCTCATTTCCTCATCTATTTGTACATAGTACCTAATATGGCTACTCATTACCGAGACTCTTATCTTCATAGCCCTACCTAAGCTTCACTTATGAGGGAGTGTTGGTGCATTTACTTACTTTATTAAATTTACCTGCATTTATTATTTATTATTTTGGTCCACTATTTACTTGTTGTAATTAGTTTATTATGTTTATTAATAATTTTCACTAGATAGGGTAAGCTTGTTTAACTAGTAGTTAACTTAGACACTTATCTTGTTACAATGAAGTTCCATTCCACTATTCAAGGTAAGATAGGATAAGATTATTTAAATAATAGTCAACTTGTGTTGATCATTTACACAAGTTGGACACCTATCTTGTTAGTGTGGAGTTTCACTCCACTATTAATGTAGACAAATATTAGTTGAATTACACATGTTGTGTGAGTTCCCTGATCTTTATCATGCACGCATTGATCTATATAAGAAATGGATATTTATGTATTCCATATCAAATTAATATTAAATTATTAGAGTAATTCATCATATTTGATTTATTTAATCATTTCTATTATTATCTCAGATATACAGTTATTGCTTATTACTATTACTATTTTATCTCTTATTTATGCTTTATATTAGATTCATTAGATCTTGTAGCTAATTCTAACATCAAGATTCATGCCATTTCTTAAAAAATTTCTAAGGACAACTTCATCATTAATTTCATCCTTATAAACCCATTCATGCACCTCCTCTTGGTGCTTATATTCTATGGCCACATCCTTTTTGAACTTTAGCAGGTACCTTGTAATGATGTTGTTGGGGTCCCATGCTCAGAAGTCATCATTGGGAAATAGGTAGGAGTCCCTATGACTTTTAGCTACTACAATGTCATGCCACTTTATGATTTTAGTTCTCCCTAGCTTGTAAGTAATTTTTAGGGGCATAGTCTTCTTTTTGTATCTAAATACACCATTAACTCCATGGATTATTTTCTAGGCCATTTATTCCATGGCTAATTTCATGAGTAAATACCTTGGAAACCTAAGGGGATATACCATTACCCCTTACATCTAGATGATAGTCTAGTTAGGATAAATCTAGAATCTACCCATTTCCCTCAATTTCTATCTAACTTCTAGGGGCAATCTTGGCATTTCACATTTTATGATGGACTTATAAATAGGTGTGTATAATTCCTCTACAATCACCTTTATATTATTCCTAAAATTGTGGATTTAGAATGTAGATAATAAGTGGGGCACAACTTCATCTTGAGTAGGAGACCATGAGTTCAATGTTAATTGTGTATTTTCACATATAACATCTAACAAATAACTCATCATGTAGAATAAAGCCCGATTATAGAAAGTTTGTGAATATTAGAGACTAGGTTATTACTATTGATATGAAATCTTGACCTCCTTTCTAAACTAATTAATCGGCATTTTTCCTAGGTAATCCATGAAAATAACCCTAGTTGGGTTAGTCACCCATGATGCCAAGACTGTCTCCAGTTTTTGTGTCATACCAATTATGTATGATGCTCTAGTTATAGTAATGTTTTGGTAGAGGTAGGTTATATTATTTTTCAAAGATAGGTCCCATGATGGAATAAATTAATATCCCTTGGTTCATGGATTTTATCAAATTTTACTCACATCTCATCCTCCCAAAGATTCCATATACTAGGTTTGTGCACAACATGACCTTTGGCTTCACTATGTCTTTGTGAAGGCTTGTAGATTAGATTGAAAGGATGTTTGAAGTGAGTTGAATAACATGGGGCATGGTCTTAGACTCATAAATATCCCTATATCCTTTGACATTTTAATAAAAACTACTATAATGTATGTCCCCTACATTTATGGCTTTGAGGATGAACTCTGTGTTTTTGAACACAATTGAATTCCCAAATTGGAAAAAAAATCATCATTTCCAAATACAATTCCCTTAACCATAGTGGAGGGTCTTATTTATGCCATATTTTTAATATCTTAGGTATCAAATAACATCCTTTTGTATCTATTTGTAACTTTTGAGCTTCAATAATGGTGGCCTAGGTTCAACTTGTAAATTAACTTGAGCTTTGAGGACATTGATTACAAGGAGGGAAAAAGTTTACAGCTTTAAATGAAAATGTAGTTAGTAATAATTGAGTTGGGTAGCATTTTGAATATTTATTTGATTAATTCAATTTTTTATGGTGATTATGGTTCATGTTATATTAATGGCAAGCTTATCACCTTTTCAAATTTATAAACTATTTATTTTAGCATTTAATTGATTTAGAATTTAAATTTAACACTGATTTTCCTTTGATTTACCATCAATTTTAGATTTAAATATAAAGGTTACGACCTTTTAACATGTGGTATGCCACCTTGGATCTAGATAGGCAGTTGTAGGGCCTGAAGATGACTAAGCTAGTTAGTTAGCTCAAATCTAGACATGTATCACCTTTTGATTTCCTCATGGACTCTTGAAATGCATCTTAGTGTGATGTGTCATTTTTATTCTTCCACATGGAATATTTCAATTCATGATGAGATCTTGAGTGAGGACCTCTAATTTTTTTTGGTTGTGGGAATGCCACATGTCTCTCTCAGAGGTAATTGGATATTTTTCTTTACTAGGTGGCTATTTCATGAGCAACCAAGGATTTTTTTTGACATATGGATCTTTTAAAAGGCTCTCAAAGCTTCCCTTTTCCAAGTGTTTCCCTAAGAAGGCTTATGGATAGCTATTGGAAATTTTTTATTAACCATGTGTCTCAAGTGATTCCACACATTTCTCTCAAAGGTAATCCTATAGATCTCAAAATGTAGCTTTATAGGAATGATATGTAGCATCATCTTGTGGGTCCTTAGTATACACACATTGATTTAGAGGGCCTTAAAAGGTGTTCTAGTGGATGTTTATATATAATCATTGTGGGCATGACATGTGTCTTCATCATTCAGGTCCAAAGGGGACACACATCATTATCATGGGTTTCTCTTCATTCTTTTGCCACATGTCATTTTTAAAGGGAAATTTAGATAACTATATACCATCAAGTCTTGATCAGATGGCTTAGGTGCATCCATGTTTTCTACTTGTGAGCTCTTGTGAGATTTGGACAAGATGTGATATGTCATTGACATGCATCAACCTTGGATGAATTTGAAAGGAACATTCATCACTTTAGAATATTGCTCAAGTTTGGATGGTCATGATTGAGACACACAAAAACATCTTGTGGGCTTCTATATTATAGTGGGATGTGTGGTAGCTATAATAAAAATGAATTTACTTGTAAGAGATAAGATATTGATATGTAGCCTTTGGATTTGAATTCCAATGATTAGCTTCTTCATGAGATTTCCATATGATGCCACATGGATCATGGGATTTATATATTTGTTATAAGTGTTCTACATAGGGAAATGAATTATTATGGCATTATGAATGCTAATGACGTGGGTACCTATCCTCTCTAGGTTTCAATATTTAATTTGACATCCCATGAGGAATCATAAACTACTATTTTTACTTTGATGTCCTATGAGGCCAAGTGATAAATTAAGTTAGACTTCAAAAAATATTAGATTCCCATCACAAGAAAATTAAAATAATTTTAAAGCAAATTTTACAAGTAAGTTCTTTATATGAAATATGGGGTTAATCTAATGAGGTTTTTTTCTATACGAGATTTCACTTTTCACATTCAAGAAAGGAAAAATGAGAAACTAAGAAGAATGGACGAGGGTTTGTACGTACCTGGATTGTGGACTTATGCACCAGATTCAGATGATAGCAGGAACTCCTCTTTGGTTGTGGAGGATGACACCTGAAAGAGAAAGAGACTAAAACACGAAAAACATTAGATGACAAGAAGGTGGACTGCCAAGCGAAGGCTTGGTCCTAGAAGCACAAGAAGGCTTCTCAGAGGATGACAGTCCACTGTTAAAAATAGAATATTTAATAGAAATAGAAATGAGAAATGATAAAAGACTAAAAAGAAAGAAATTGAAAGCAAAAGCGTACCTGATATGCAGTAGTCTACTTTGCGTAGTCACCGACATCGATGGTTTTGTTGGCATCGGTCAAGGAAGGTCACCGACGTCAGTTATGCTACCGACATCGGTAGGGGCAACAGTCGAGGTCAGTCGGGGTGATGGCCAAGGTCAAGTTCAGGTCTGGGTTTTTGGTCTGCAGGGAGGGCTGTGGTTTCATCTGAGGGTCAGGGAGCCTGTTTGAGGGTTAGAGGGATTGTTTGAGGGTTTGAGGGACTGTTTTGGGGTCTTAAGGACTGAGAATATTGTCTAGGAATGGACTAGATGGGTGACAAAGGCAAAAGGAGGATGAACGGGAGACAGGGATCCGAGAAGGCTTTTCAGCCTCTCAGGGAAGGATAAAGAAGGTTGTGGATAGTGGGCTGGATTAGCAAGTAAATTCAAATAAGAAATGAAATGAAACAAGAAAGTACTTACCTCCTACTTACTGAAGGAAGAATGGAGGAAACCTGTTGTTGGAGCTATTAACGGTCCTGCAAATGCCAAGAGCCTAGGACTATCTCTACAGGGTACCTGTAGCTGCTGGTGTTGCTATGCGAGAGGGAGAGAGAGAGAGGAATAGAATGCCAAAGTGCCAAAGAGAGTTCACATTCACAGGGGGGAGAGCAGTTGCATAAATGGTTTTGAAGGAAATCGACGTCGACAGAACCGCCGACATCAGCTGCATAATAACTGACATCGACGGTAGAAGAATGGGGGTCGAGGCTAAAATTAGCCTCTGTCCATTCTTGCACACTGCCAGGGTCAAAATGGTCATGGAAAAATGGTCGAGGAAGGCCTAAATGGACATGGGAGGAAGGATTAAGAGAGGATTTGGGTAATAAAGGCTAGGAGAGAGGTGGGGGCATCCAAGGAGGGGATCCAAGGTGGCATGGGTGAGGTGGAAGGGGGGCCAATAAATTAAAATATTTGTTTATTTTAATTTAAATTTGAGGGGACTTAGGACAAGTGTTAGGAAATAGACCAAGGGGCCAAGGGGGGAGGATGACCTAGGGGGTAGACATGATTTCAGTGTCTACATTTGCCCCTTTTTGTCTTGTTGGTTGTTCTTGACGAACTGCAAGACAAAAATAGGAGTTGGTTGCCCTAGGTATGGGATGAGGTGTTCCCCCCTCAAAGCAGGAGTCGAGGGAAGGGAACCTAAGATCGAGTGCCGCTTTGACAGAGAGTGGATAGAGAGGGTGAGTGTCGAGTGTCAACACTGTAAAGGGTGAGATTGCACGTGTACCACACCACGGGATGGTCAGGTCAAATTGTCACAGGTCAAGGTCAAGGAGTGCCAAAATTGAAGTAACTGAGCCCCAGCATTTGGTCGTAGCTGATCGAGTTATTCAATCTAAGCTGAAGCTCCAATGGTTATCATGTTCTAGGTATCTCGGGCTCAAGAAGTGTTCTTAGAAACATGAAAATGTCACAAGTAGTGGGGATCAACTGGCTTGTGATCCTATACTTGTGAAGGTCAAAAATAGTATGCGGGTAATTTTGCTAAGCAGTCGTGAGGTAGCATACATGCAAAAACAACCAAGGCAACATTCGTCTTAGAAGTGGTTGGAGTTTGAGGAGATACGCATGATCCCCAAAGGGGTTGGTTGAGGTGAGGTTGAGATAGATAGTTGGTCAAATGAATGGGTGGACAAAAGAATGTGGCCGAGCTAACCTCAGAACACTGAGTGCTGCCTACAAAGCCCTTGTGGTTAGGGCCTCAGGCCAATGTAGTTCTCCCAAAAAGGGAGGAAAGGTCAAAGTGGTCAATGGTCTTGGTCGAGGTCAAGTCATGGTCAAAAGATTGGTCAAAGGGAGGAATGGTTTGTCCATCAAAGAGATGAATAAATGAGGGTGGTCTAGCTAACCACAGAGGACATCATGTCATCTGAGTGCTGCCTACATAGCCCTGGTCTTAGGGCCTTAGACCAATGTAGTTCAGACTAGTTGAGAATATTGGTCGATGATTGGTTTGGTCATGTGTTGAAATGATGAGGAGAAAAAGATGTTACAGCCTTTTCCAAATGGTGTATGCTGTAACATTGGTTGAGGGGTCTTTCATCCCTAGCAATTTTCCATATTTGTGATGGATGTATGCTAAAAATGAATTGAGGTCTATTTATGCTTCAGCAAGTATTAGTTAAATTGGTTCAACAAATGATGAAGTTTGAATGTGACCAAAGTGTAAAGGAAGCGAAAGGCATAATCATCCTTTCATTGACAAGGCCCAGAATGATAGCATAGATAGGGGTTGTTGGAACCAAGAGCCCCATTCATGCATTATGTCGTTGACCATGGTTGTGTTAGAACGGTAATCGAATCACTTTGACATTAAAGTGAGCTTGAAGTCCCTTGAGCAGGTGTTATGATAGGTGAGGATAGGGTAACCCATTTTAGAGTAGAGATAACCTTACCCTTTTTTATAGGAGACCCTGAGACAAGTATAAGCCAAGTCCATGACCCAGTTTTTTTTTTTTGTGCAGACTGATCAATGCGGGAAGTCTACATATAGATGTCATTTTGCTTTGATGGTCATTTGTGAAGCTGATCAATGCGGGAAGCTTCTAAGAAAGTGTTGTTTGTAGCAAGATTTAGTCATAGCCATCCTTTGAGGGAGTGGTCTATATTCTTACTTTATATATATTTGAATAGTTGTCCTTCAAGGGAGCAGTCTATTAGCTACAGCAATGATAGTACAACTATCCTTCGAGGGAGCAGTCTGCCTTTTTGATTTGATTTGGTGACCTTGGATATTTTGACATCTTGATTTTTTTTATTTTTATTTTTTTGATAGAATTTTGAGTCATGGACAAGACTATAGAAGTTCAAAGGCTCCCTTTTATTAGGACAAAGCATCCATACATCATAAAAGGGTTATAGAGGATTTGAAAAGGGGAATAGGGTTGAAAGGAATGAGGATTAAGAGGATGGGGATTGATCAAGGGATGAGCTCAAGTTAAATGTCAAGTGGATGAGTACTCGACTAATAGTAGAATGGTCACAGTTGCAAGGCATTAAGAGGCTCAGGTTTTGGCCGTTCATCGAGAGAGGATAGACGATAAGTCCCTGACCCATACTTGTGCGTGATAATGAAAGGTCTGAGCCAATTAGGGGTGAATTTGCCTCGTTTACTTCACTCCATATTGGTCACATGGTGAAGATGATTAAGAAGTGGGTTGATGTGGTTGTTGATTTGTCGAGACTGATCGAGGGCTGGGTTGAGATTGGTGTTTGGTCATGATTAAAAGGTTGGTTGATGATTGGTCAAGGTTTGGTTGATTGTTTAGCTGATTGATGCTTTGGTTACTGCTTGGTCAATGTTTGGTCGAGGCTTGGTCAATTGATACTTGGTCAAGACTTGGTCAATGTCTAGTTGATGTCTGGTTTGATCATTGGTTGAGGTCATGGTCGATGTATGATTGATGTTTGGTCGATGGCTAGTCGAGGTCATGGTTGCTGATATAAAGTCAAACTCCCCCCAGTCGTTTGGTGGTAGGAAGAATGTCTAACACCCAGTGTGGATGATTAATGGGTTAGATGAATAAGATGGAGAGAAGATGAGCAGGAGAGACCTGGGTACCCCACTTGGTTGATAGGTCAGGGTTCCCAAGTGAATGGCATTTAGGCATTGAAAAAGCTAGGAGGGATGGAAACCACCGACTCCGTAGGTGAAGAGGGAAGAATAGGCGAGCTTGGAGGAGATTGGTCGATGGGGCAAAGGTTTTTAGAAGCCTGAATGGGGTCTTGGTATCCCAGGCCATATCGTTTCTTGGCATCGTCATCGTTGAGAGGCTCAATAGGCTGATGGGATCCTTGCTCATAGCATCCAAAACCAAAACCCTTCCATGCACACCTGTAAAGGTAAGTGTGTGCAAAGGTGGGGTTGCCAAGAAATGAGAAGTCTGATGTGAATGGTTGGGGTGAAGAGAGAGGGTTGCCATCAATAGAAGCTTGATTGAGCCCCCTATAGACAAGGTTGGTTCAGAGGTGAGGAGGACCATAAGGCACGACCATCCCAATCTGATGGTCGTAACTGGGGTTGTGGTGAAGGCATCCATACTCTTGCGGAGTTTGAAACATGTCTAAGTTTAGCAAGTGATATTCCCAAAGTGAAAGTCATTAGAAGATGTCTTCCATGGGGTCTTTGGTTGTCACTTGAAGAGGAGGGGTGAGGGCGACCGCCGTTTGCAAACTGGTCGAAGCTTCCACAGATGGAGGCAGCACCGGGGTTGATGGCTTGATAGGAATGAGGACGTCATTTGGTTGATAGGTGGTGTTACAAGTTTTGAAAGGTGATGGGTCGATGGGAATGGTGTGGACTTGCTTGTTGTGCTCAAATTTCACACAATGGTGCATGGTAGAGGGAACACAAGCCATGGCACAGATCCAGGGTCGGCTCAACAACATGTTATATTAAAACTCTCCTTTGATGATATAGAAGAGCTTCAGGACTGTGCGTGGGCCAACATGAATGTGAAGGACGAATGTGCCAATGGTTGTGGCAGTGGTGTCATTAAAGGATCGCAAGATTACGTCAGTTTTGGATATGTAATTCTTGGAGAGGGCCAATTGATCAAAGGCATGGGTTGAGATAATGTTGATGCTGGTGCCTCCATCAATCATAAAGTGCTTAATGTGTGTCTGATCAACAGAGGTAGTGATGAAGAGAGTAACGTCCTGATCTTTTGTGTTAGATGTAGGAATCTCAGAGTCGCTGAATGTGATGGAGGCAATGGGAGACAAAGAGTGGACAAGGGTAGCGAGTGGTTGGGGGTCCTCAGGTTAGACCTCTGCTGCTTGCAAGGCTCTGATGAGGGCTTGATGATGCTGGGGTGAGGTTTGAATAAGGTCATAAAGGGACATCTTCACGAGCGTCTGGTGAAGCTATTTTATCATGGAGTCATGGATCGCCCCTGAAGAGGAAGAAGACGAGCGTTGAGATGCGCCAAGGATAGAAATTTTAGGCTTAGGCGGTAGAGGTGGCTTGACGAAAGGGTAGGTCCAAGGAATGGTGGCTTTTTCTTTTGCCTTGTCCTTTTGTGACCTAGTGGTTATATGGATGGCATTGATTTCAAAGATAGGGGGTGAAGGAGATGAAGGGGTCATGGCCTGTTGATGAGATGTTGATGTGGTTGAAGAGGTTGGAAGGATATGAGAAGGTGTCAGGGGTTAGTTGACAGTGTCCTCAAGATAGAGAGTGTCTTTCTCCATGTAGCGGCGAATGATGGCCTTGAGGGCACAGCAAGTCTCGGTGTCATGTCCTAGCGTACGATGATATAGGCAAATCTTTGTATTATCAAACCAAGAGGGCTTAGACCCGAGAGGTTGGAAGGGCCTGATGGGTGGAAGGGTTATGCTGGAGGTCTATAAAAGCTGGTGCAATATCAAAGAGTATGAGCCCACTAAAGGGTTTGTGCTTGTTGATGTGTGTGATGCTAGTGACTTTTGCTTGGGTGGGGTTGAAGGAGGCTTCTGTACCACCTTGTGGGTTGATGGTGCGACCACAGATGAAGACGACACTTTTTTCGTGAGAGGTGCCAAAATTTTTGGGGAGGGTAGGCTGGTGGTAGGCAAAGGAAGCAAAGGAGGAAACATTTTTTGACTAGAGGTTGGAGCAGGGAGGACTTTGATCACGGTCGAAGGATGATGGCCCAAAATGGAGGGCAATGGTGATGGGGGAGGATGAGTTCACCTCTATGGTTTAGCAGTATTCTTTGATTTGGTTTGAAGACTACTATTGGTCGAGGCCTAGTCTAAGTCCACCTTCACTTGTAGATGAGTGAGGTTAGCGACAGGGTGGACGCCGAGTGACTTGATTAGCTTTGATGGGGTAGATGTGGGTTTTGGTCCTGATGTGGTTGGTTGAGGTTTAGAAGGTCTAGAAGTGGAAGTCTGGTTTTTGTTGAGAGTCTTGGGAGATTCTTCCATGGGAGGATTGGCAGCATGAGACGAGATGGCACGGGCATGCTAAAGAGCTTTGAGATGCTCCCACAATACCTGATGCTCCACTTTCCTTGAAGGGTGAAGTTTGAGTTTCTCCACTAATCGAGAAAATGGTTGAGAAGACATTGGATGAGATTTGGGTCCTTGAGAAGATGTTGACGGTTGTGGGGCCGAAGATGAGATTGATGTAGCAGTCTCAAACCCAAGGCATGATGAAGTCGTGACAGTTTCATCTTTGGTTGGAGACAGAGGAGAGATAGGTTCTTCCCTAGGTGGAGAAGAAACCGTAGAATGAGGCTCCTCAAGAGGGTAAAGGGCAGGAATGATTGCACCCTCCACTTGTGGTTGAGGAGTAGGAAGGGTTGGGTCCTCCATAGGTAGCAAGAAGGAGGATGGTGAGACTGGTGGTGCTGGTATGGTTAAGGCATCCTCCAATATAAGAGAGGTTGATAGAGAACTAACTGGAGAAGGAGGTTCATCCACATGTGATGGACTAATGGATGGACTAACCTCTTGAGTTTGTGAGAGAGGTTGGTCGGGGATGAAGGGTGAGACCGTATTGACTATTAGTATATTATATTCGTGAATGTCGTCAATCATGGTCTAGACATTGTTTTGGGTCAGAGGATGATTGGGAAATGGTTGCTTGAAGATGTCGATGCCTTGATTGGGTGGCACATTAGGATTGTTGAGGACGAGGTCACCCTTTTCAAGCATGTCTTGGATGATGTTTTTAAGGGTCTTGCAGTTTCCCGTGTCATGGCCTTTAACACGGTGGTAGCTACAGAAGTCATTTTCCCTATACCACACAGGGATGGCACGTGAGGGATCAAATTGTGGAGGCGATCGGATTTGGGGGAGATTGAGAACTCCCTGTTTGATAAGCTTGTCTAACATAGATGTGTATGACTCTCTGAGTGGAGTATACTATCGTTGTACGTATCTCTGCTAGAATTCGTGGGTGATGCTTTGGGACATGGATGGCTCAGGCTGGTTGGTTGAAGGTGAAGAGGATGAAGGTCTAATGACTATAGCATTTTTTGATGCCTTAGACTTAGGATTAGATGAAGAAGGTTTAGAAGAAGAGGAGTCATTGGTCTTGGAGTTGGGATTCTTACTCTGCAACTTGACTTTATTCTCCTCGATGGCACGTAATTCAAGCTTGTGAGCCATCGTGAAGGATTCATCGAAGGTGCGAAAGGTCTGAACCCGTAAGGTAGAAATATTCTTGGCACAGGCTTGAGAGAAAAGTTTGATAAGTTCAAGTTGGGGCAAAGAAAATGAGAGCTGATTGATGAGGCCTCTCCAGTGAGCAACGAAATCGGCTATGAATTCATCCTCAAACTGCTAGATAAAATAGAGGTCTGTGATTAAGACCTTTTTGGTGATGTTGATGGAGAAGTGATCGAGGAAGAGTTATGTTAACTGGGTGAATGTGAAGAGAGAATGGCTGGCAAGAGAGCTGTACCAATCAAGGGTAGCACTAGAGAGTGACATAGGAAACATGCGTAAAAGTAATGCATCATCATGGGCAATGAGATAGTAGGCATGTCTAAATGCCCATAGGTGTTGTTGCAGGTCTTCCTTGCTCTAGAAATGAGAAAATTTAAGAAGCTCCCACTGGTTGGGATATGGTCTGATCAGGACGGAAGGATGGATGGGTTCATTGCAAATTTGCTCGTATGAGAGGGCATTGTGTGAACCAAAAATAGAGGTCTCAAGACTGGACATTTTGTCCATCAGCATTTTTATTAAGTTAGCTAATAGATTGGCAGGTGGAGCACCCCCTAGGTTATAAGGTGCTTGAAAGATATTGAGAGGGGCATATGACCTGGTTGGTTGCGCTTGTGTAGATGCAACATATGGGTAGCTAGTCATCAGGGTGGATTTTGAAGCCAAGGACACTTGTGTTATGGGGTTGGTAGGCACAAATTGGATAGGGGCCATCAAAGATGGTTGAGGGGTGGCCCCACTTGTTGAAGGGTAGACAGTTACTCTTGTGTTGATAGGTGCAAGAGTAGGCGGGATAGAGACCACTGGGTTTTGGAAAGGTGTAGGGTTTGGTTGAGTAGTTTGAGGTTGAGGGGGTGTTGAAACCCCCATGGAGGTAGGTCTGGAAGGAGAGGCTAAATTTTGAAGGTAGGACATGGTTGGGTTATTAGTCGAGGTGTTGGCTTGATTGTCTATAGGTTGAATTGTGGATGCTATCGATGTGATCATTGTCTCACTTAAGGAAGTTGGCATCCCATAGATTGGGTTGCCTAGGGAGTCTCATGTTCAGCTTTATGCAAGATAATGTTGAAGGGATCTGCCATTGAGGTCTAAGAATCTTTCAAAATCTTGGTCCCCTTCAGGGACAATGGGAGATTGAGTTGGGGTCGGTTGAGTAGGAGCTCTTTCAGTCTCTGAGTGGAACTCCATTATAAGACTGGTTATGGATGGGGAAGGCGGAAGCGGTTGATGCCTCGCTTGGTCAAGAAGAGCCTTGGTTTGACTGCGTGTCAAAACCATTCAAGGCAAGAAGGGTCAGGTTTCAGAAACAATGTTTTTTCAATTTCAGAAACTCAGAATGTGGTTTTGGCAGAAAAAGGGGTGGGTTTTAAGGCTGTTGTTTTGAGAAAAAAAAGGACTGTGACAGTGATCAACGTCAGTTGAAAAACTGATGTCGATGAGAATAGATGGTCGATGTCGGTCAGATAACCTATGCCGGTGATGAAGGTTACTGACGTCAGTGGTAAAACCGATGCCGGTGACTGTGTTTTCCAAAAACCCAAAAGATTTGAGAGTTTTTGGAAAAAAGGAAGAAGAACGTCCTCACTAGCTCAAACAAGTAGATAAGAATAGAAAAGATGAAGAACACAAGTAGATCCTAAGCGTTAAATCCCTAGGAATAAATTATTAGGATCATGTTGGCTTATGCCTTAGAATGTGTTTAGGAAGATTGGCTTTTGAGATAGGTCCTAGAAGAGGTAGTCTATGGATGGTTTCAGGTTTGTTTAGGCACTCAAGAGTCTGGGTTAGGTTTCATACATGGCCTGGTGCTAAGGAGCAAGCTCCCCTCACTTCACAAGCCCAGTGATAAGCTGGTCTCGCTTAGCCAAAATATACTTTCCCTAGAGATTATCCTTTGCCAGAGAACAGAGTGGGCTTTCCCCTTGGTGATGAAATCCAAGTGGGATTGCCAGGACAGGTAAGGTATCCACTGGGTGATGAAATCCCAGTTGGGCCTTATCTCAGGTGAGTTTTGATGTTTGATTTGTGCAAGTGATTTGGTTGTGTAACATAAAGTGATCTATGATTAATTCATGATGTGGTTTATTAATTACTAGGTGTGGACTAAGAAATGCAAGCAAGCAGAAATGAAATGCAATGTGTTTTAAGCCCATGTCGAAATGTTAGTTCGTATGAAGACAAATGGAGAAAGGGTTGAAGAGTATGACTTTTGACTAGTCTATGATGCAAGAAAAGAAGAGTTCTTTTTAGTCCTGCTTATGATGTATTTTGGAAGATAGAAGAAAGAGATGAAAAGGAGAATCGTAATGCACCCTATATGAAACGAAAGAAAGAAACCCAAGGAAGACCCTAGGGTCCCACTGGGTGTGCTAGAATGTTTCTATACGAGATTTCACTTTTCACATTCAAGAAAGGAAAAATGAGAAACTAAGAAGAATGGACGAGGGTTTGTATGTACCCAGATTGTGGACTTGTGCACCAGATTTAGATGATAGCAGGAACTCCTCTTTGGTTGTGGAGGATGACACCTGAAAGAGAAAGAGTATAAAACATGAAAAACGTTAGATGACAAGAAGGTGGACTGCCAAGTGAAGGCTTTGTCCTAGAAGCGCAAGAAGGCTTCTCAGAGGATGACAGTCCACTGTTAAAAATAGAATATTTAAAAAAAACAAAAATGAGAAATGACAAAAGACTAAAAAGAAAGAAACTGAAAGCAAAAGCACACCTGATATGCAGCAGTCTACTTTGCACAGTCGCTAACGTCAGTGGTTTTGCCAGCATTGGTCAAGGAAGGTCTCCGATGTCGATTATGTTGTCGACGTCAGTAGGGGCAACGGTCGAGGTCAGTCGGGGTGATGGCCAGGGTCAAGTTCAGGTTTGGGTTTTTGGTCTGCAGGGTGGACTGTGGTTTCGTTTGAGGGTCAGGGAGCCTATTTGAGGGTTAGAGGGATTGTTTGGGGGTTTGAGGGATTATTTTGGGGTCTAAGGGACTAAGAATATTGTCTGGGAATGGACTGGATGGGTGACAAAGGCAAAAGGAGGGTGAATGGGAGATAGGGATCCAAGAAGGCTTTTCAGCCTCTCAGGGAAGGACAAGGAAGGTTGTGGACAATGGGTTGGATTAGTAAGTAAATTCAAATAAGAAATGAAATGAAACAAGAAAGTACTTACCTCCTGCTTGCTGAAGGAAGAATGGAGGAAACCTATTGTTGGAGCTGTTAACGGTCCTGCAAATGCCAAGAGCCTGGGACTATCTCTGCAAGGTACCTGTAGCTACTAGTGTTGCTATGCGAGAGGGAGAGAGAGAGGAACAAAATGCCAAAGTGCCAAAGAGAGTTCATGTTCACGGGGGGGGAGAGAAGTTGTAGAAATGGTTTTGAAGGCAACCGATGCTGGCAAAACCGCTGATGTCGGCCGCATAATGACCGACATCGGCGGCAGAAGAGTGGGGACAGAGGCTAAAATTAGCCTCTGTCCATTCTTGCACGCTGCAGGGGTCAAAACGGTCATGGGAAAATGGTCAAGGAAGGCATAAATGGATGTGGGAGGAAGGATTAAGAGAGGATTTGGGTAATAAAGGCTAGGAGAGAGGTGGGTCATCCAAGGAGGGGATCCAAGGTGGCATGGGTGAGGTGGAAAGGGGGCCAATAAATTAAAATATTTGTTTATTTTAATTTATAATTGAGGGGACTTAGGACAAGTGTTAGGAAATAGACCAAGGTGGCCAAGGGGGGAGGACAACCTAGGGGGTAGACACGATTTCAGTGTCTACAAGGTTAGGTAGAGCTTATTGTGTTTATGTTTATTGTAAAATCAGGTAGAACATCTTTATCAAAGGCCTATCTACACATTTTTTAAGCATTCATGGTTAATGATTTGTCATTGAATGAAACTTGATAAATACTTGCAATAATCTAAATATTTCTAAGTGTCAATAGTTATTTCAATATGAATGATTAACTAGAAATTACTAGGAATTATTAAATCAATTTTTTATGCATTCAAATGACTTAGCAAGCTTGGAATTTTAGTCATTTTGAAAATTTAAGAAATGAGGGTCCCCATTCTAGGAATAAGGGGTAGTTGAGCATAAATAAATCTCATGTTCTAAAAAAGTGATGAGTGTTCTAGTTGTAATTTTAGTGTGGTACACACCAATGATATCATGTATTGGGTGTGCATCCTCTATATTTATGTGATATGAAGTTGGTGGTGGATGTGCTTTATATGTGTAGTGAAAACCTAAAATGTTCCCTACGTCATTCACTATGTTTTTTGTAAACAAATATGATAATATTTTCAATGCCTTAACTTCCATTTGTTTTACTTTGGGTGCATCTATGGGTATGACCACATCAATAATGTTATCCTAAATCAAATCTTGTATCTTATTTTTTAGGTTAATGCATCTATTTTTTAGATGGCCTAGTGACCTATGATACTCATAGAATGCATTGAAATCATATTTATTTATAAGAGTCCATTTTGTATCAACCTCTTTGATGGGAGGGAGAGATATGACATTATATTACAAGATTTTATATAAAACATGTGTTGGTTGTTCTGGAAGGTTGGTGAAAACTCTACATGGAGGAGCTAATAAAACTAGGCTAGGAGATAACTTTGAAGCTATGTTAATTGTGTCCTTTGAATCACTCTTGTTTATGGTATCCCTTATTTTTTATGGAGGTTTACTATAACTGTTAGAAGCTGATTTAGATCCACTTGTATATTTAATTTTACCCATTGAACAAGCTCAACTTCTCTTTCGTTCACTATGTGGCACAAATATGTGAATGTTAGAAACTTATTTAAAAAGATAGCTTTGTGTAATGATGGTAGAATACTATGTTTATAGATGTACTATATCTCTTTATCTACCATGGGGTTATTCTATTTAGACAATATAGTCTTATATCATAAGATGTATTTTGCAATAATCTCATTTGATTTTTGTTTCAATTTTTCAACTTGAGCATATGAGATTGCATCACTAATATTTATTAAGAAGTGTGCTAAAAACATGTTTACCAAAGGATTGAATGTGGTGATAGATTGATTTGGTAGATTATAAAACCAATAGAATGCATAAACCTTTAAATTGCATGAGAATAACTTATTAACGAGTCAACCACTAGACACATAGTCTAAACATGCTATGTAAAAAGATCAGAGATGATTCTCTAGGTCACCCTTGCCATAATACAATGTAAGCTTAGGTGACACAAATCTAGATGAAAAAAGAGTTACTACTATGTGACGTGTCAAATGTGTATGTAAGATTGCATTATAATATAAGTCATGTGATGTCCTAGAGGCTCTCTAATCACTATGTAACACCATATTCTATAGAGTATGAACATTATGCATAAGGGATTGTACATCTAAAGTGAAAGAACTAGCCTTAAGAGGTGTAGTTTTCACTAAAGGTTTTTCTGCTACAAATGGTTGTTGTGCTAGCTGAGTTAAACCCAATGTAGGTGTAATAATGTTATTATCTTGGAGAGTTGAATATTAACCATTTTTTAACTTTTAAATTTATTCACAAATAATATTGATGAGGTCATCTTGTATATCCCAATGTTTGGACATAAAATCTTGCAATTGTTTTTTATTAGTTTCATCAAATAGGTTTGTTGAATTGTACCATTGTGGTTTGGAAAGTAAGAAAACAAATTATTGTATATTTTAAACCTTTAAATAATTTTAATCTAATAAATATTATAAAAAACCAAATATTAAAACAAATCTAAGATCTTAGAAGTGATATCTAAACATAGACACAAAAAGGATACAAACCCTACGAGCATACAAGGTTAGGGTTTGAGCAATGTTTGAAGTAAGTCAGGTTTACCAAATGTTTTAACCTTTTAAGACTTAATAAGAGTAAATCCTATGTTTGTTAAATAGTTGAGTATGGTAAATTATAGAAATAATATGAAACCAATATATCCATTGACTTGTTATAAAGTTGTCTAGCTTTGACTTTTCTAAAAATAATAATAAATGGTGCAAGTAAGAACATAGCTAGAAAATAAATGAGATGAATGATCTAGGCCTATAAATTGAGGTGGAATTTGGTCTATGTGTCACAAACTAGATCCCAGTGTTATAACCCATCCTGGACAATAACACCACAATTATATAGTAGTGTCATTATTAGAATTGTGGGGTTAGTGTCCTGATATTAACTATAATATCTTATGTGTAGGGCTATCCTAAGCTTTTGAGGGCACCTGTGTCTAGATCTCTAATGTTTATTCCTACATGCACAAATTTTAAAACCTTTTATTTTCGCTATAATGACTGATTTATTGAGAAAACCCTAATCCTCCTTATAGTTATGGTATCTAGTTGACATGATCTAAAAAGTGTGTTTTTTAGTAGGGCAAGATGGACGTCCTCAATAACTCACTATGAAGAGAGTTATCTACATACCAATACCCTGATAAGGGATCAATCCCAATGTATTTCTCCCCACTAAAGATATGGTGTTGAGTGCCTTGAATGTGTTTGAGATTAGAAATCAAGTTAATCTGAGCTTGAGACTAATGTAGATGGTAGTATGTATAAGTAGGGAAGAATAGGGTTTGATAATCTTAATTATATAATTTTTCTAAGTTTGAACTTGTATTTTTAATTTCATTTCCATCTAGTGGTTAGAGGGATAAAATTCATGTATTTATATTATTATAATGCTTGTGTGGGTGAAAAAAGATGTCTAGACTGACCCTAAAAGTTCTAGTTTTGAAAATATATCTTTTGGGGAAGAGAGAGGCAAAGGACATTAGCACCAGTTTTGGAACACATGGCACTAATGTCCTTATTATTGTTGTAGTGTCCATCTGGTAGAACACTAGGCATAAAGGGTTAGAATTAGGAAATGAGGTCTAGGGCTGCTTTATAGATGACTAGGGATGCCAATGGCCCTCACAAAAGATGGATACGTGTGATAATAATATGAAATTTGTAGGGATAATTTAAGGATATGTAGTCTTAAGTAACATTCTTATCACTTAAATACCACATTTGGGTGATTATACATACTCAATTTTAATGGTTTAAGCAATGATAAACTAGTTTCCTTAAGATTTGTGGTAGCAGTTAGGGTTACTACCACTCTCCAAACTTCACAAAACATTCATTCATAAAAAAAAATATAATAATTGACTAAAAAAAATGAAAACCAAAACCTAAGTCAAACTTAAAATATTTTTCATGAAAAACATTATTATTTAAATTCCATCGATTACTAAAAGTAAACTAATGCTTTGAGGGTCTAAGGTCTTATTGGCCAATTTTGGCCCACATATAGGAACTAAATTGGATGGATTAGTTATGGAATCCTTAACATGGTTTGGTCAAGATGAATAGAGTTCTTGATGAATTGAATGATCAAAAAATGACTTACACAAATCTAGAAGGACTAGACTGTCATAGGGCATCACACAAAAATAAATAAACCAATTTGTTTGTGAATTTTATAAGTTAACTTAGGAGGGCTCTTAGAGATAAAATATCACATGGACATGGCGATCTCAATTCCAATATCATCCTATAAAAATTTCATAACTTCATGAGTTATCTATCTCAAGTTATAAGCATGCAAAGTTGAATAGGCAGAATGAAACATTCATGGGGATGTCAAGTTAAAGCTTTGTCAAATAGTTGTTTAAATTCAAATATTTCCTAGTTTAAGATGGAGATGCAAAATGTCCAAATATTTGGATCTAAGGATCATATCTAATGGTGAGTGAGAAACATAATGATTTAGTGGGACCCAAAGATCAAATAGTACATATTTGATCATGCTAAGCTATGAGCATAAAGTCAAAAGGTCAGTGTAAACATGTTAATGACAAGTGTCAAAATCTTAGGTACCTATCAGATGGATCAATGGTACACATAAAATTACAAGGATAGTGGGCCCAAATATATCAATGGAGAACATTTAATTGTATCAAATAGTTTGATAGTGAACAAGGGTCAAAGAGTCAAAGGATCTCAAGGACAAACAAGATCCTACTAAGTGTCACAACTACATTAATCTGAAATAATATATATGGATCATGTTCATTCATATAGAGGGAGATCAATGGTATGTGAGAGGTCAAATATTTAGTAAGATCTTGAGGAATGAATGTAAAGATGATAGTTGGCACAATATGAGAAGGCCAAATCAAGATCGACAACCAATATGAAGGTTGAAGGTGATATAATATTGAAGGCTTAGCTTAAGATCAGCTTGACTGAAGGTTGAAACATGATTAAAGTTGAACCAAAGTGAATTATTCAAAATCATATGTCACCATTAGAGCTCAGTCGAGCATCCATTAAACATGAGACATAGTTATACAATTAACGTCAATCTATAATAAAGCTTTGATGCCATTATATATTAGTATAAACCTCTAGTTCAAAGATTTAGAATATACAAGGTCCATATTTTGGGGTTGGAGTGTTATTCCCTGACTATGTTTATTTTTTCTTTAAAGAAGATCTGTGCATACAATGATTCCATAGTTCCTACAAGGTTTAAAGTCATAATGGGTATATTTAGACCAAATGGAGAGAGAGAATGAGTTTATGCATCCTATAGGTTTTTTTATCGATATATAGTAGCTATATGAAAACCACTAAATTAGATTGGTTTTTTAATTTATAATAGATACCTAAGCTCAGATGGAGTAGGGGTAGATATATGGTTATGGAAAAATGTCTCATCTATCCACATGGATATATCCTCAATAGAAAAATTAATTATAGACACTTAAAGTAGACATGGTGATGGCTTTGTTAGGCCCAAGGATATAAGGACCTTGCCCTTATAATGAAGTGGAGGTGGCATGGAGAATCAAAATAAAAAGTGATGGCAGTTAGAAAAGTAGTTGGAGCATTGATTCTATTTAGATCTTAAAGATCTTTTCTCTAATAGACTTATTCATGACTCATCATGTAAAATAAACCCTTGTCTTATAGTGGATGTCTCATCCAATGATAAATCTTTAAAATTATTGGTGTCAAATGTAGGTTAACTTGTTGAAAAGGATTAGTCATGATTAGATCAATGATGGTTCAAATTTCAATAAATGTGGTGGCAGCTCATTGATTGATTTCTTGTATGCATGCTCCCTCTGTTCTCTCTTCACCTTTTTCTATATATCACCCATTATTTCTCATTTATATGGATGCTCATTTTTTGGGAGTATCAGGGGACTCTTTGAGATATTTTAAGATATTCTCCTATTGATTAGGTTAAGCCTTATCAAGCATTTGTAAGAACTACCTCTTGATGAAATAAGACTTTTTTTACCTATCTCTTTCCTTAGATATGTGTTGGGTGAGTTATGAATGATGGAATTATGTGAAGGATAATATTCCTTGTCCATTATCCTCCTTTCTAACCTCTTTTGAGGTGTTTTCAAGTTGATTATAGGTTTGGATTAGTGTTATTTCTACTATTGATGTAATCGCTTAGTGACTCTTTGAGCTCCTCTATGTTTCTTCATGAACTCAGTCCATGAAATACTTATGTGGTGATCTTTATTGAGAGGTTGTGTAAGCTAGCATTATCTTTTATAGATCTAGTGTAGGTTCAAGCTTATGGGAGTTTCCCATTTTTATTTGGTGTATCACCTAGTTAACTTTATTAGGATCCCTTTCCCTATTTCTAACCCTTTTCTTAGTACAAACATTAGTATAAGTGATCCATCAAGAGGAAATTGACCTTCTCCATAGGTTCAACCCCACCATAGTTGACCTATATCCTGGGTTTGTCTCAATATTGTGATTGGGAGTGGAGGAGCCTGAAGAACTCTTCCCCAAGAGTGCAATTCCACATCATAATAGTTTTTTGCATGCTAGGTGGAACTTATTACATTTTTCATTGGTGAAGAGTTTTGATGTGATCTTCATATAATAATCATTTAGAGGCAATTATTCAAACATCAATGGTGAATATGAGCATTCATCAACTAGTTTAAGCAACCCAGGTGCCTAATCATCATAATCAGAGATGTACAACAAACCATATTTTGATCAATATGCTTATTCTCTACCTTAGCATCACACTTATTAGTTGAATAATGTTTATGTGTCCCCCCAATTGGACCTAAAATATCCTATCATCCCTATCATGTCCTTTTTCCTCCTCTCACCCCTTCATATGACCAAGGTCAGCCTCCTTTATATTCAAATTAGTCTTTTATTTCCCCTTGTCAATACCAAGCTTATCGTATTACATCCTTATTAGGAGTCAAGAAAACATTATGAGTTTATATTAAGTTGATAAGGGATATTGGTATGGTTATGGAGTTTTCTCCAAACATCCCTATCCATGTTCTATAAGAGGTAAGGAGTGAGTGCTCTTCAATTGGTCAAGAACAAATGGTCGGTTTGTGAGGATGAATAATATATATCTTGTGAGAATGGGGACATAACAATGATGAGAAGCATGATCTAGAATTTAGATAGTGTATTAATATATTATGAAGAGCAGTAGGCTCATTTGGATCAGTCTTATGTGTCTTCTCCCTTCCAAGAACCTCTAGCTCAACCTTCAAGAGTTCTTGATCAACCCCCTAGTCAACCTTATCAAAGTCCATCCTTATCAAAAATTAGAGAGGCAATACTAGACCACAGAAGAACAATAATGAAGATCAATGAGGGGGCTAATCTTGGACAATAATTCCCCATTCATACCATGGAATGGATAAAGATCTTATTGCAAGAGTTTTAGAATGTGTGGGTATCTATTAAATAAGTTGACTATCCATAGACTGAGAATCAAGAATTGAAATGATGGGTGTTATCCATTGAAAAAGTATTTGAGCAGTGAAAGAAAGAGTATGTCAAACTTGAGATAATTAGTTTGCCCTCTCCTACCCATACATTCATTCTCAATCAAGAACATGAAGCCATCCCATTATGAATCTTTTATAACACATTCGACCTTGGCTGTCATGCCCTCACTTGTGAAGCCACCTTCTCCTATAACCATTCAAAAGGAATTAAAAGTGTCTATTCCATACTCATTTACATCATGGAAATTAGTTCAAAAGGGCATAATAAAGAAGGAGGAGGTGTTGGTTTTAGAGGTCCAAGAACCAATTCAAGAGCCACCAAACAAGCCATTAAAGTCCTTATTTAGAATTATACTCTCTTAAGCTAAAAGCAGGGTGAACTTCTTCACCCTCCCACCATCTTCCTCTTAGATAAATAAAATGTTCTACAAAGGATAGAGAAGGAGCTTGAAGTCATAAGTAAACCTAAAAAGGATAATTCAAGTGTCTATAATGAAGAGATCATGATAGGTAGCCTACTTCATTTAAAAGGGGAAAAATTAGGTTTAGACCAACCTTCTTGGCATGGATTTGACATTAATGAATTGAACATTGATGAGGACAATTCTCAAGTTAAAAATAGATCAGACCTATAATGGACTATTAAAGGGCCATTCTACATAGATGAAGAAGAGGATCAAAACCAGGAACCAAAGGTTGGTTCACTTTAGGATGAGTTGCCAAATGGAGATAACCTTGATAGTTTGGATCAAAGGGAGAGTAGAACAGAACTTGAGCAAGACAAGTGTAATGTTTTTAAACCTATATGGTTAAATCAACCCTCATTCATATTTTAATAATGAGATGAAGTATTGAATGAGTTTGATGAAGGAGACATCTCAAGTGCTCAAATGATGCAGTTTGATGAACATACTAGTTAAGAGCATCAAAAGCATGATGAGTTAGACCTTGCTTGCAATGATGATCCTCCCTTCTATTTAGAGGAGGATGACCAATCTATCTATAATAGATTGAGTCTTAGTGAGGTTGAGATAGACATCCTTTCCAATTACCAAGAAGAGGCTACCTTCTAAGATGAACTTAAATATTTATGTTCAAGTTTGGATGACACACCTTTACCCTTAGGTAAACAATAAAAACATGCATATTGAAATCATGATCATAATGAGTCATCAAAGGTTGTAATTATAAATTTAGTCATATTATAGGTCTTGTTTGAGATCTTGGGAGCAAGCTATGTTCCTATCTAGGGATAATATGATTTGATTGGACCTAAGGAACATAATGATGGGGCATCAGAATGCAAGATCTAGGTGAAAAATAATTGTTTAATGTTTGTATTGACAAGAGGATGTCCTATCAGGTACCTAGCTCAATTGGAGGATGATAAGAAGGAGACATCATATGTTGTGCTTAATTTAGAGTAGAAAATTAAGCCATCAAATGAGAAGGTTGTCAATGTTTCTATTGTAACATGATATTTAAGTAATAAGATTTTTGGCATTTCAAAAATCGGTGGTATTTTAAATTTCTTTATAAAGGCACCAAAAAAATTAGAAAAAATTCTTGTTAAAAAGTAAAGTAGTATATATTTGTGGACAATGTACAAATTTTTTTGTGAAGAAAGCCTTGAAGAAATTAACTAGTATGTATACATTGGAGACATGTTTATCCCATTTCATCCACTTGAGAGCATGATAAAAGAGTCAACAATCAAGCATCTTAGTCCACAAATCATGAGCACTGAAAAGTAAGTTATTTTTCATCCTAGTTTATTATAATCAAATGAAGCTAGAATTTTCCCATTTGACCTAGGTGGAAAGTACTTGTAGATTACAACCTTGTATATATTAGAGTAGATTTCATGTTTTTTACTAATTTCCTTGTGCATATTTGTTTATTAGGTTAGTTGTTATTTTTATTTTCTCCAAGTGCCTACATGCACTTTCCTTTGTTTATTTTGTTCTTTTTGTTGCTTCAAGAGGATTTATCCATAGAGGTAGTTAGTTTTATATTTAGATCAAATTCTTGAACTAGAGAAGAGACTACATGCCCAATGGACTAATGAATATAAATGGTCTGGGCTCTCAAGCATAACAAGCATGCTTCTCCGTGAGTCACCAAAGCTGTTTGCCAATTTTGGCCCACATATAGGAACTTTCCTGAATGGATTAGTTATGGAAGTCCTGGGATGGTTTGATCAAGATGAAAAAAGTTATTGATGAAGTGAATGATCAGAAAATGACTTGTATAAGTCTATAAGGACTAGACTATCACATGACATCATGTAGAGATGAATATAATAGTTTGCTTGGGCATTTTATAAGTTCACTTAGGAGGATTCTCAAGGCCAAAATATCACATGGACATGATGCTCTCAGTGCCAATATCATCCTCTATAAATTTCATAACTTGATGAGTTTTTTAATATCAAGTTATAAGCATTCAAAGTTAAATAGGCAAAATGAAACATTCACAAGGACATCAAGTTAAAGCTTTGTCAAATAACTATTTAAATTCAAATGTTCCTAGGTTTAACATGGAGCTAAAAAGTGTCCAAATATATGGAGATAAGGATTAGACCCAATGGTGAGTAGGTAACCTAATGATTCAATGGGTCCCAAATATCTAATGATATATATTTGATCATGAAAAATAGATCAATTATGAGCATCAAGTCAAAAAGTCAATGTAAATTCATTAATGACAAGTTTCAAAATATCAGGTACCTATTAGATGGATCAATGGTATGAGTTGATTGACAAGGCTAGTGGGTTAAAATATATTAATGGAGTATGTTTGATCATACCAAGTAGATCGATGGTGAGAAAGGGTCAAAGAGTCAAAGGATCTCAAGGATGAACAAACTCCTACCAAGTATCAAAACTAGGTTAATCTGATAGAATATCTATGGCTTGCATTCATTCATATAGACGGAGATTGATGGTGCAAAAGAGGTAAAAGAATTAGTAGGATCTAGAGGAATGAATGTAAAGATGATAGTTATCATACTATGGGAAGCCTAGATCAAGATCGATGTCCAAAATGAAGGATAAACATGCTATAATCTTAAAGGCTCAGCTTAAGATAAATGGCTAAAATTAAAGTTCAAAGTTATGAGACTCTGATTGAAGGTCAAAACATGATCTAAGTTGAACCAAAATGAATGGTTTAAAATCATATGTCACCATTAGAGCTCAGTTGAGTTTCCATTAAACATGGGACATAGTTATACAATAAATATCAATCTATAATAAAGATTTGACACCATTAAAGCTTAGTATGAACCTCTAGTTAAAATATTTGGAACATGCAGGGTCCATCTTTTGGGGTTGTAGTGCTATTCCATGACTATGGTTATTTTTTATTTAAAGAATATATATGCATACAATGAGTCCTCAATTATTACAAGGTTCAAAGGTAGAATGGGTATACTTAGAATGGAGATAAAAAATGAGGCTATGCACCCTGTAGGATTTTTATTGATATATAGTAGCTATATGAAAATCAATAAATTACATTAGTTTTCAATCTATAATAAAGACCTATACTCAAATGGACTAGGGGTAGATATATGGTTATGGAAAAATGTCTCATCTATCGACATGGATATATCCTTGATAGAATAGGTACCTATAGCCACTTAAATTAGACATGGTGATGGATTTGTCAGGCCCAATGATATAAGGATCTTACCTTCATAATGAAGCAAGTGGAGATGGTGTGGATAATCAAAATAAAGAGAGATGGTGGTTGGAGAAGTAGTTAGAGAATTGATTATGTTTATATCTTAAATATATTTTCTCCAATAGACTTAGTCATAAATCATCATGTAAAACAAACCTATGTCTTCTAGTAGATCTCTCAGCTAATGAGAAATCTTGAATATTATTGGAGCCAAATGTAAGTTAACTTATTGAAAATGATTAGTCTTGATTGGATCAATGATGGCTCAGAATTCAATAAATGTGGTAGTAGCTCATTGATTGATTTTTTGTATGCATGTTCCCCCTCTTTTCTCTTCCCCTTTTCTATATATCACCCATTATTTATGATTTATAAGGATGCTCATTTTTAGGAGTATCATGGGAATCTTTGAGATATTTCAAGATATTTTCCTCTTGATTAGGATAAACCCTATCAAGCATTTGTAAGAACTACCTCTTGATGAAATAAGACCTTCTTTACTTATCTCTTACATTGGATCTATGTTGGGTGATTTGTGCATGATGGCATTGTGTGAAGTAGAATCTTCCTTGTCCATTGTCCTCCTTTTTGACCTATTTTAAGGTGTTTTCAAGATATTTTCAAGGATGGATTAGTGTTTTTTATGCTATTGATGTAAGCTCTTTGTGATTCTTAGAACTCCTCTTTGTTTTTATTCATTGCTTCATGAACCTAGTCTATGAAATAATTATGCAGTGAGCTTGATTGAGAGGCTATGTGAGCTAGCATCATCTTCTGTAGATCTAGTGTGGGTTCAATCTTATAGGAGTTTCCCATTTTTATTTAGTGTATCACCTGGTTAACTTTCTTAAGACCCTTTCCCTCTGTCTAACCCTTTTCTTAGTGCAAAAATTAGTATAGGTAATCCATCAAGAGGAAGTTGGCCTTCTCCAGAGATTCAACCCCACCATAGGTGACCCACAGCTTGGGGTTGTGCCAATATTGTGATTGGAAGTGTGGGATCTTGAAGAAATATTCTAAAAGGGTGTAATTCTATGTCCTAATATTTCCAAGTGACCAATCATTAACATAACAACACCTAGCCAACAATGACCCCACATTGGCCCTCTAATACAAAAGTAGTAAGATTTAAAAAAAAAACCAAACTAGAATCAAAACAAAAGATAAATGCCTCATATTTTTTTGAAGTGAAAGCAACTAAAATTGGAAAAATATATGTTTGCCAAAAGCCAATTTTTTTTTTTTTACAATTTTTGAATCTATCCAATAAGACCAATTCTATCCATCCCTTCTTTGCATTTGAGTTAACATACATGGTAAGTTAAGACTTATCCTACATAGATATCTAATAAAAAATATGGCTAAGTCAAAAAAAATAATAGAAATCAAAAGTGACTAAATCAACAATCAAACTAAAAACAAACAAAAAGAGATTAAACACACACATCAAGAACACAACTCAATAAAACAAGATGAATTTAAATGAACACCAAATTGTGTTTCTTTGGGAAACTTATGCCTTAGTTTTTATTGTTAGATCAAGTCTAAACTTGCTAATTTGAATCCATGATCAAGACTAACTCAATGATAATACCTATAGTCATATAAGATGACATCAATAGTATATGATCAATCTAGAACTTATGAACATATCTAGATAATCAATTGAATAAAAATTGAATAGAATGTTGTAACTTATTATAACAATTGAATATATGAAATAGGATATGATATTGCCATCTAGTTATTTCAAAATTCAATAATACATAAACAAGTATCAAATCAAATCCATGGATTAATAACATAATCATACCAACATGAAAATATTAAAAAATATTAATACCATCATTAATAAACCATATTTTTAAAAGTTATGACAAGTTGAGTCATGACATATATATGGGGTTCCCGATAATCAATTAGATAAATATATAGTATAGTAGGCCATTGGCCCCCTATATAGGGATATATAGAGTATATTATGACCCAATGAAAGGAACTCATCTCCACCTCTTTGATTGCTAGTAGGATATTCTCTACCTAGGCTGATAACCCAGAATGGGATGAAAATAAGGTGTGCCTACTAGGAGATAGGAGGTCTAATCAAGTTGAGTCCAACATGACCAGACTTCGTCCTCATGTATAGTTAGGGTGGTTAGGGTTGGGGTCACCACTTACAACTATCAAAGTCATATGACTTAGCAAAATTTGATATGATGTGGAATTATGAAATAATTATAGTTAGATGCAAAATTTTATCATACGTGCAATTTTAATAGCATTAGTTTAGTTGGTCAATTCCTTTTCATTCAATTCAATGGTTATAAATTCAACATTGGTATAATATATATCCTTGGTATAAGATTTATTATCGGTTCCTCACCCTAATTTACATAGTGAACCTATAAATAGCTTTATTCAAACTTGCTATTATGTTCAACACTATATCATCTTGGCTTATCTCCTTCTTAACTAAGGGTTAGTTCCTAGTCTCAATTCATAAAGATAGATGATTTATTATCTAGAGTCGATTCATATATATATTACCCCTAATCATGCCCCCAAAGATGATATAATATAATTATATAAAATATGGTGAGGCAACATGAACTAGATATAGATAGGATCCCCACATAGAGTAGAGATGGACCCTTTGCTTATATATGAGGGATGGGGTACTCATGTTGTCTATGAACATTTATAGTTCTATTGAGAGCCTTGTAAATAATGGGTGTTATCTCTGTTACTTACCTAGAACATCATGGTGAACCTTTGAACCATATATTTATAGCATGTCCTCATTCATACATCCATATAGATAGATTGGGATGGATGGAACATAAATTCATGATAAATGAATAGATGGAGTGGGGAGGAGGGTCCTTAACTATTTTAAACTCTAATGGCTTAAGTCTAAGTGAGGAACCTAGCTACGTAATATTATTATCTTTATACCCATGTTATTAACAAGGGGAGATGGTTTTGAGCTAGCCACATATCTAGGATCTAGTATCCAAGATCTAAGAAAGTGTGGGAGTGACCCTTACCCTAATATTATACCTCTACCATTATAATGTTAATCATATTATTCCATATTAATCATGTTTTGTGTATGGTATAATATGAACCAAATATCCAAATATAGAATGATAGGCTTCCTCTTTATGACTATGATCACCCCCTCCCTCACCCATATATGACTAATGATTGATATCATGATTAGTATGAAATGGATGGATAAATGCATGATATGATTGATGACTACTATCTATCATATCATGGTGTTATATCAATTGTCTCTCATCGAGTAATATGCCCCCATATAAGTTCCTATCGGGAGGGCCCTATTTTATATATATTGTCATCTTATAAATGGGGTAATTATCATCTTGAAGGATTCCATTGGTATCTAAAATCCAATTAGGGATCAACTATGAGTTGGTGTCAGGGAATATAATTAATAACCTAATATATACTAGGTCACCGAAATTATTCCCACATAATTTGGAACCTATCCATCATTAGATTCCCAACATTATTCCCTTAGAAATAAAAATTAGTACTCTCTGGATTTTGAACATTTTTAAAATGTAATTAACACCTTGGTAGCTATTAATTTTGACATATTTTTAAATTATATTCACATCAATTCACTTTCTTATATAAAATCCCATGTGGTTAGGCACGTAACATATATTTTTATTATTTTAACTTTCATAAAATTATTGTTATATATCTCTTTACATACAAACTTTATACCCTATTATTCAGACAACCATTATAATCAATAAGAATGTTTTTAGATATATCTATTTTCATAATAATTTTGACATGCCTTATGCCTAATAAAAATTGGAATTTTAGTATAGAATAATATAATATATAGTCATACTATATTATTGTTATAATTAATATAACAAAAACAACAAAAAATTAACAATGTTGTGATATATTTCTTAGATATATATTTTTATAGTAATTTTGAGATGTCTTATGCTTTTTTAGGAGGAGGAGGAGGAGGAGGGTGATGAAGATGATGATGATTATAATGATAATGTATACCATTTATGTCTACTTATGCACTATATACATAATAATCATAGCATACTTGATATCCCATATTTAAATATTATATTATTGATTTACATGACCATATATATATATATATATATATATGAAATAATTATTTTTAAATATCTAACCTTCATCATATATATTAAATAATAATATAATTAATTTTGTATTTTCTATGGAATACATAATATTCTATAACATTTATAAGTATAATTTTATAAATATTAAAAATGGGTTTTAACACATATTATTCAAATTTTAATATGTAATGAGTATATTTATAACATAAAATATAATTATTAAATATTAATATTAATTCCTAAACTAAAATATTCATGCTTTTAACATTTCATATTATCCTTCCTGAATAGCATTTTAGTCTTTAGTTTGAGATATCCATATACTCTTTGACACTTTTATTTAGGTAGAATATTTAAAAAAAATGAAAGTATAATAATAGTTTGACACTTTACTTTGAGAAGAATATTAAAGATATGAAAATTAAGTAAAATGTCCCAAATAAAAAATAATTTGGGATATTATAAGTATTATTAATATTAACATATTTGAAAAACTAAATACATTGGGGTGAAAAATGCGCTGAATATAGGACTTTGAAAGATTCAATTATATTGTAGCCTAGAGAAAAACAACAAAGGACCTTGGAAATTTTAAAGGTATATGGATTTTGGTTAAGAATGAATATATTAAGGGGGAAAAATTAATATTAAGATGGAGCTTATTTATGCATCATAATTTTATGAACCTATGATATCTCTTCTCTTTATTTTGTTAGTTTAGTAGTTGCTGTGAATGCATATATTTTGTAAGTCATCATGTGAGCACTTTTTTTTATCCCATATTCATGGGAAGTAGTAGTTTCTTAGAATAGAATTCATATATAAGTAAGCGTTGAGACCAATGAAGGCATCCATAAAATTATTGTATTGAGCTTGCTTAAAGGAGGTTGCCTTCTCAAAGTGGTTTGTGATCAATTCAATCTTTTCAAGTGCTCTTTCAAATTTAATTCATGTTGTTAATTCCTATTATTTGTGCATTTTTATTAGTTGTTGCAGGTGGATCCTCTCATCTGGTATCAGAGTGCTTTCTAGAGCCAAATTTTTTTCCAAAAAGTCTTCACTCTATTTTTTCACATAATACGTTTTCAAAAATAATTATGTCTATTGCATAATTTATTTTAGTGTTTTCCTCTAACACAATAATCTATTTCAGGTTAGGGTGAAACCCTGACCACATAACTATGGGAAGTGCTTGGGTGAAAGCCCTAAAACTCATTGTGAGGAGCACCACAGGAACCCCAAAGTAGTTGGCCCATTAAGAGGACCTATCAACAAAACAAGCAACAACCCCTTCCTGATTGAGTAGTTCCCATCCATGAGGAAAACCAAGAGTTATTGCAAAGAGATAAATCCATGGCTAGAAAATTTTTTTCAAGAAGTACTCGCTTAGACGACATTGGTGGCTAGAGTGAAATTTTTAAAACCCATAGGTAACCATTAAAACTTGGGGCCTATTTCTATCAATTTTTGAATATTTCTAGCAAACTCAAAATAATCAATTAGTAGAGCATCTGTAGACTATCAGAGGACTTGCAAATAGATATTTGATAGAATCTAAAATCTTCAAACTATCTACATAGTCTCAATAGATTTCCATAGGACTTATTTCCAAATAGAAAACTAGTCATTTTTTTTCATTTTTTTGAAATATCTTTTCATCTATATCCCCATTTATCCTCAAAATTTTTCCAGACACGTAAAATTTTATTCTCTACATTTTCTTCTTTGAGGTCCCATATCTGAATTCCACTCTTAATTTCTATAGATTACATTTTTTCTTTTTTTTAGGTTTTACCATAGCTTCTATTTTTGTCTGTTGGCCTCAAAAAATTTCCATTATTTTTATCATCTCTTTCTACTCCTTTGTCTCTCTTTGACTAATTTTCTAGTTTGTTTTAATTTCACTCATTAAATTACCCTTGTCTTCATCAATCATACTCTCACTATGCAAAAAAAATTGTTAAAATCCCCTTTACCCCTTTCATTTTCACCTAAATTCAAACATTCCTTACTAAAAGTGTCTTACCTCTAGTTATCCTATCCATATATATATATATATATATATATATATATATATATATATATATATATATATATATATATATATATATATATATATATATATTTGGGTCATGGTTGTAACCTAAACAGGAGAAAAAAACATGGAGGATGAAATTATCTCCCTTAAGTCCCACATCAAAGATCTTGATGAAAAAATTCTTGGCCCTAGTCTTCAACATACCACCATGACCAAAAGATGACATCTAGAGTCTTTTTCAAACACTACATTTTCTTCTTCCATTAATTATCATGGGCCAAAGCTTAATTTTTTTTTATTCAATGGTACATATCTAACTAGATAGATCTATCAGGTAGAATAATATTTTAGTTTTCATAACACTTTTGATGCCAATAAGGTTCCACTTGCATCCTTTCACTTGGAACTTGAAGCCCTTCAATGGTATCATTGGTATACCAAGGCTCATGATGAACCCATATGGACTAATTTTGGCACTCTTACTTTGCAACAATTTTGCCCTGCTAATTTTGATGACTTCAATAGAGCACTCACTAAATTTTACCAAACAAGAATTGTGAGATAATATTAAACCAAATTTGAAAATCTAGCTAATCACATAGAGGGATTTTTTGATGAATTCTTTAGAATTTGCTTTGTCAGTGGATTAAAGGATGCAATTCAATTTGAGGTCAAAATGTTCTAACCCCAAAAAATGATGGAAGCCTTAGGGTTGGCTAAGTTGGTAGAGGACAAGATCACAACTCAATAATGATTAAAATATAATTTTATTTCATTCAAAAATATAGCTCCACAACGCTCTTAAAAAATGTCAACCCCTAGAACCACTCCTATCAAGAATTTAACTGAAGCATAGATGCAAGCTCATAGAGAAAAAGGACTATGTTATAACTATGATGATAAATTCACTTGAAGACATCAATGTGTCAAGAAAAATCTCTATCTATTGGATGTGAACTCTCCTCCTAAACCTAAAAATTAAGAAGATGTTCAAGATAAAATAGATGATCTAGAATAATTTCAGTTGATTGTGGAACCTACTTCTCAAGAAGACTAACTAGAGATCATTTTCCATGACTTACCTAGAGTCACTACCCCACAAACCATATGGGTCAAGGGTTAATTAAATAATATCACTCTCACAATAGTCATTGATTTAGGTAGCACTCATAAATTTATTGACCCTCAAATCACAAAATAGGCTAATTATTTTATCCATCCTTGCTCCAAATTTAAAGTCATGATTATCAATGGGGGTAAATTATCTTGTAAAGGGAAGTGTCACTATGTGTGTATCTCTATTAGAGATTATAAATTTTACTCCAACATGTTTACCTTACCCTTAGGTGGATGTGATGTTGTTTTGGGAGCCCAATGGTTGTGACCACTTGGACCCATCTTATGGGATTTTGCTAAACTTTGGATGCAATTTTAAGATAATGGGAAAAAGTACACATTAAAAAGACAACTTGGATCTCTTAGCATCATAAGTTCCCATTGTATAAAAAAACTTCGTAAGAATTCACATATTGTCATTATTTAGCTCCATTCCATTCAAATGCAACCATCAATAGTCTCTACTACTCCTTATGACCTACAAACCATTATACAATGGTATGTATGTGCCTTTACCAAACCAATAGGATTTCCACCTTCATAACTAGAGGACCACCATATTTAGCTCCTTCCAGGAAGTTTTCTTCCCAACATCAGGCCTTATTGTTACCCATTTTAGAAAAATATTAAGATCAAGATGCTTTTTCAAGACCTACTATAACAAGGCATTATTCACCCCAGTACCAACCCATATTCTTTCCCAGTTCTCTTTGTCTAGAAAAAATATGGGTCATGGCATCTTTGCATTGATTTTTGTAGACTTAATCACCTCAAAATCAAAGATAAGTTATCAATACCTATTATTGATGAGCTTCTAAATGAGCTTCATAGCACTCATTTTTATCCAAATTGGATCTCCACTCTGGATATCACCAGATTCAGCTTCATGAGGATGATATCCCTAAGACAACTTTTCACACACATGATAGCCACTATGAGTTCTTGGTCATAACCTTTGGCCTCACTAATGCTCCTTCAACATTCCAGGCATTGATGAATAAATTATTTTGGCCCTACTTGTAGAAATTAATTTTGGTCTTCTTTGATGATATCCTCATCTATAGTAAAACATGGTATGAGCATCTCTAACATCTGGAGTTCATAATATAACTTCTCTCTAACCATCATCTTTGTGTAAAATAGTCTAAATGTACTTTTTACTAGGATGAATTAGAGGATCTTGGGAATATTATTTCATCCCAAGGGGTTCAGGTGGATCTTAAAAAAATAGTTGCTATGACAAATTGGCCGTATCCTCAAACACTCAAGAGTCTTTATGGTTTTTTGGGGCTCATTGGATACTATCACAAGTTTACCAAGAATTATGGGAAGATTGAATCTCCATTGATAGCTATGTTGAAAAAGGATGATTTTACTTAGACATAAGCTATTGAGTGTGCATTTGAAGCATTGAAACAAGCTATGTGTACTACACCTATTCTGGCTATGCCAAATTTTACCAAGACCTTCACTATCAAGAGTGATGCTTGTAGTAATGTACTAGGTGTTATTCTCATCCAAGAAGGATTCCCCATTGTATTCATTAGCAAAGCCCTTTTTGGCAAGAATTTAGTGCTCTCTACTTATGAGAAAGAAATGATGGCCATTTGACATGCAGTACAGAAGTGATAGCCATACCTATTGGGTAATCATTTTTGAATAAAAAATGATCACCAAAGTCTGAAATATTTATTAAAACAATGGGTCTATGTCCCATCACAATAGAAATGGGTGATAAAACTCATGGGTTATGACTATGAGATAACTTAAAATAAGGGCAAAGATAATATTGTGGCTAATGCTCTATCTCACATATTTGTGTATCAAGCTTCCATTTTAGCTAATTTCATGCCTATTCCACTTTCATTAGATACTATAAAACAAGGGTATGTCAATGAATTCTCATTATCTCAAATCATTTAATAGCTGGCCAGTAACCCCTCAATTGTAACACATTATCCTTGGGATGGTGCTTCTCTACAATACAAGGGTCATCTAGTGCTTCCTTAGAACATAGATCTATAATAGGTTATATTCTATGAACTCCATGCTTCTCCCTCTATAGGGCACTCAAGGTTTCTCAAAACTTATGAATGGGTATGATGCAACTTATTTTTTAAGGGAATGAAAAATATAATTCAACAAATGGTGGTTGAATGTGATACCTACCAACATAACAAGGGTAAAACAACATTCATCTTTGGGTTGCTCAAACCCTTGCCCATTCCTATCAGGATTTGGATATATTTTTCTATGGATTTATTTAGTGAGCTCCCTAAATCTGGAGAAAAAATGGTGATCATGGTTTTGGTTGATCATCTCTCCAAATATAGTCATTTTTGTGCCCTTAGCCATCCTTATATTGCCTCTATAGTTCTATAAATTTTTTTGAACCAAATTTTCTATCTTCATGGCATTCTTTCATCTATTGTCTTAGATCATGATGAAACTTTCACCAACCATTTTTGGATACAACTATTTTGATGGACTAACACTCAGTTGAATATGAGTTCTGGGTATTATCCACAAATGAATGCTTAGACTGAAATTGTTAACAAATGCTTAGAAAATGTCCTCCATTGCTTCACCTCAAAACAACAACATTAGTGGGTGAAGTGGCTCCTCCTCATTGAATGGTGGTACAATACCTCCTATCACACTTCAATAAAAATGACTCCATATGAAGTAGTCTATGGCCAAGCATCACCAGTGCTCATTCCATACAACCCCAATAGTTTATTAATTTAAGTGGTTGACACAATCCTTGAAACCCAGGATTAGATCTTTAGTATCTTATGAGAAAATATTCATATAGCATAAAATTAAATGAAACAATAGGCGGATTAGCACCATTCTGAGCACACTTTTCAAATAGGTGATATGGTTTTTCTTCACCTACAGCCCTGCAAACAATCCTCCCTTAAACTCAAAGGGAATCATAAGCTACCACCTAAGTTCTATGGGCCCTATAAGGTTCTTCAGAAGATTGGATCAATTGATTATAAGTTGGAGCTCCCACCTTCTTCCCAAGTTCATCCCATATTTCATGTCTCTTATTTGAAGAAAGTTCTTGGCACAAACACCAGAGTGCAAACTATTTTACCTAAACTTGATAATGAAGGATCCATTATTATTGAGTTGGAGATAATTTTGGATAGATGCACATGCCAACTTCACTCATGTTCCATCATCGAAGTTTTAATTTAGTGTCATGAAATTTAACTAGAGGATGCAACATGGGAACCACTATTTTAGATTCAACACCAATTACCACATCTGAAGCTTTGAGGAAAAATCTTTTTCTAAGAGGGAGGGGATGTTATGAACCCATTATATCTCTTCTCTTTACCTTGTTAGTTTAGTAGTTGTTATGGATGCATATGCTTTGTAAGTCATCCCGTGAGCATTTTGTTTTATCCCACATTTATGGAAAGTATTATTTATTTAGATTAGAATTCATATATAAGTAAGTGTTGAGGCCATTGAAGGCATCCATAAAATTATTTTATTGAGATTTCTCAAAGGAGGTTGCCCACTTGAAGTTTTTTCTGATCAATTTAATCTTTTCAAGTGCTCTTTTAGATTTAATTCATGTTGTTAATTCCTATTATTTGTGCATTTTTATTAATTATTACAAGAGGATATTCTCACATAAAAATTAATTCTTAACATAGGTTATAAAGCCTACATAAATTCACATGTTAAGTGGGAATACCTAACAAGATCCATTGTTATGAGCATTTATATCCACATAGATTTAGAGAGGTTAGAGGAAGGGATAAATTGTATTTGATATATTTAAAGAAAAAGGGTTATTTTTGGATTGTGTTTACATTTTGGATTCATATTTTTAATAATTTATTATTGAAAAATATAAAATACCATTGGACAATGATGGAAATTTTTATAGATGGGTGGATTTTGAGAGTCAACATGAGTTCATGCTACTCAAAAATATACTAGTTTTTATTTTTTGGAATTCAGAAAATAGGGTGACAATGGTAAATAATTTTAAGGTTATATAAGTCTTCATCCTTTAACTATGGATTCTTAAATGGATGGATTAAACAAGTATTTTTATTTTGGATATTCAAGAGGGTGTTTGAGGTTTTGGTTCCCTTTATGTATACATACCACATTTTTGAATTGGTATGTTATGCAAATACTATTGTAACTATATTTATACATAATTGTGGGATCTTAGTTACATAAATAAGAGAATTCTTATTTGGATGATATAGAATTTTTAAAATTGCACCATTATCAACTAAACAATAAAGCTTTAAAGAGAACTTGTATGGAGAACCTGCATAAAATCTTAACACCCTCAAGAGAAATAAAATTGTTTCACCAAAGAGAAATTGTAGAAAGAGTATTTTGCATTAGCCAAAAATTATATAAGAAGGTACCTTATATAGGTGGAAAATAGACATGTCCCAACATCCTCATGCATGTGGAATTATTTTCCACTAAATACCTTTATTAAACCTAAGATATCTAAATAGATCATGTAGACAAAACACAATAGGACAAAATTCTACACCAACACCCCCTCCTAAGCATAGCTTAAGTGGGTAGAATAATTTGGTCCTAAAAATAAGGAATGAAGAGGTATACAAGAATAATGTAACTCCCATAAAGTGTAAAAAAGGAGAAAACCCATAAGAATAAAAATCCTCTCCAAAAGAGAACAAATAAGAAGTTATGGTTAAAAATTCCCAATAAAATATACAACTACCTGAAACCATCTTGTGTCTGCAATGGAGTGCCCTAGAGTGATTATGGATCATAAGTAGATAAAATGAAGAGAGGATCACCCTAAAGTAGTGAATGAGTCCACCAAGTGATTAATGGATCTTCAACCAAGGTGTGATTCCTATACAAGGAATTATTTTCCTCATTCAAGGTAGGAGGGCCAACTACGTTAGGCAATGAAAGTGTAGTGGAAGTAGAG
The DNA here is from genome assembly GCA_037957365.1 of Torreya grandis. Lineage (NCBI taxonomy): Eukaryota > Viridiplantae > Streptophyta > Pinopsida > Cupressales > Taxaceae > Torreya > Torreya grandis. The sequence goes on from JARHVA010003225.1 coordinate 523,237, forward strand.
GCTAAAGAGAAGTGTGGAATACCATAAAACTATGGAATAGGTTATCAGATGTTTGATGTGTCCTAGATCAGTATACGCATTTATTGTGATGTCTAAATTGGACCATAGGTAGGTGGATTAGGAAGAAACTCATAAATATCTAGAAGATGATAAGGAGATGGTAGATGTGTGTCCCCATCACTGATATAGTCATTTGTAGAGGAAAAGTCATCAATATCAAAAGTGTGCTCAAGCTTAGATATGTCATCAAGTTCATGTGAGTCTAAAGAAAAATATTTTGAATGAGAGTTAGCAGAAAAGTGTGATAAGTTATATAGGTGAGTTTAATGATTGACCATTCCCCCTTTCAATGTAGTGTCATTGTGTAACTCTCTAATATACAATAAATTTGGAGTGAACTCAAATTGTATGCCTAGACCAAGGTGAGTGATTTGGTAAATTGATATGAGATTAGTTGAAAGTAAGGGAACATTTAGAGTATTATTGAATGTTCCACCACTCACTATAATGGACCCTCCCCTGAGAACCTTTTTAGAAGTGTTTTTGCCAAGTTATATAGAGGATATATCACATGGTTCCAAGGAACTAAACTCAATATGTGAAGAGGCCATGTGATGTGAAGCACTAGGGTAAATGAACCATTTATAAGTTAGAGGTAAAATTGAAACTATGGCCTTTCATTTTAATTTCCCCTTATTATTATCATTTGTCTTTTATTTACCATGGTCATTTGCCTTAGAGAATGTATGGGATGATGAGTGCTGACTAGTATAATTAGATACATTGATGTTATGTTTCTCAAGCATCTTAGTTAGTTGGTAAATTTGATTCTTCAAACATTTTATTTCATCATGATTTTTTGAGTAAAACCCATATTTGATCTATTTTTTTTAGGCTTAGAATTGGAAGAATAGGTCTCATGGTTGGATTTATAGGTGGGAGGATTTGCATCCTTCTCTTGATCCTTTTTATTATGTTTCTTCTCTTTGTGGTTTGAATCCTTCTCTTTCTTATTAAAAAAATCATGATTTCTTTAGGACTTAACTATGCCCATTTGTATCAACTTATCTTTCTCCTAAATTAGGCAAGAAACAAAGACATTTAAAGAAGGTATCTTCCATGTAGCTCTAAGATCACTTTTTGTGGCATGGAAAGTGGATACAAATATAGAACACTTTTGACCTAGTTTGGAGAGTATTGAAATAACAAGTTAATATTTATTATTAATTCCACATTATTTAAATTTCAACCTCAAAAGATTAAACTTGGTTAATAAGTACTAAAGAGTGTTATAGTCATCTGGGCTCAAACTAATGAGCTCACTCTCCAGCTCATGACCTCTCATCACATCCTACTTCCCAATGAGTGTTTCCAGAGTGGGTCAAACTTGAATATGAGCTTTGATACATTCTATGTGAAATAGTAAATTAGGAGAGATTAAAAGACACATTAGTCCATAGACTTTATCACAATGGTTTAACCCTTTGATTTTTGCTTCTATTATTGCAAGTTTAATCTTAGTGCCCATTACAATTTGATGGTAACCCTAGCATTACAAAATTATTTCCATTTTAGATTTCCATTCATGATAATTAAATGGTGTGAGTGGACTTATTTGACTTGAATACATAATGCATGAAAAAAGGTTATTAAAGAAAGGAAATAACAAATGATGAAAAGAAAAGTACACAATAGCACACAATTATTAGTGTAGGATTGTTCCTAGTTTTAGTTTTACCTACACAATTGTTAGTCAACTTACTTAGGGTTATTAAGGTCATTAAGAGAACACACAATGTGTTTTCTAATTGTGAGTAGAGTTCTTACCTTTATGGTGACCTAATATCTCATTATATAATATACTTCCTTTGTACTTTTTAGATTATGCCTAATGAACATTAATAAAACTCAATGCTCTCATCTAGCTTAGGATTTTCATATAATCTGTGAAATTAAAATATCTTGGATAAATCTAACATGGTATCAAATCTCTAATCTTATGGCCATTTTTCTATTTCAAAATCCTAGGTGAGATATTTTACATACATGCATTCCTGGTAGCTTTCTATTTTTTTTTAGTTTTCATAGGTTTGGTCAACTTTCAAGAAAATATATAAAAAATATATAGTTGGAGTCTCCTATCTAAAAATAGGTAGTGATATCAGATTTGGAAGGCATAAAAACTCTAAGATCGGCTACACACTTGCACTAGATCTACGACAATAATTTTCAACTATTTTAAAGGTTTTTTAGGTATTTTCAAGTATTTCACACAAATTTGTATTTCAAGGGTATCAAATAAAAAAAATTGGATTTTTTTTAGTTTTCTAAGTTCTTAAATGGGTTCCTTCTAGATTTTATAAAGGCTACCCCAAACTTGTAGATTGGGGTATTGTCTAACTTTGATGGGTTTTCTTAACTTAACAAGAAAATTTGGTAGTTGACAATTTTCACCCTTTCTCAATCATATCATGGATTCTATGACCCCTATTAATATCATAATCAAGTTTTTTGACCCCTAAGCATAGATCTATGGGTCTATATCAATCTTTCCTGCACTACGACCTGGTTCTAAACCCCCTATCAACACCTCCATTAGGTCCCATGACACATGTTAGCAATTCTATTAGATCCCATGAATCTTGTTTTCATGATTATTGTGTCTCATGAAACTTACCTACACTATTTTTGGGTTTTAGCACCCTTACTCATACCTTCACTAGGTTCTAACCCTCGTTTTAACACACCCTTAAGGTTTTGACCACCCTTCCAACAATACCATTGGGTTTGTCCCCTATGATGCACTCCTACCAGGATTTTCCAACCTTTCTAGTAGGGCTATCAGACTCCATTACATATAAAAGTACACCTAGAAGTCCACAAAAATTCTTCTAAAACATATGATATGTGTGCAATCGTTAAATTTAACATTATGTTTTGTGACACTATTCATTTAAAATTGATGCATTTTGGATGATGTCACTCCCACATCAATCACATCAACCAAAATGTGAGGGGGAGATCATCCAAAATAAGCCTTAGGCCTTGGTCATATGGTGTGGTCACATGAGGGAAGCACCCAAATTAGCCCTTAGTCCTGGGTCATATATAAATTAAGCTTATGGTCACTTCCGACCCAAAAATGCTTAAATTTTACTCTATGGAGGCCTATGTTTTTCTGAGGAAGTTGATCAAAAATATTCTCCACCATTCATACCCAAAATTTTCATGTAAGCTAAGATTTTAAAATGGCTATAACTTGTGATTGGTAACTTGGATTTGACTATCATATATTTCAAAAGTGTTTGCTTTTGTGTGCTCTACACATTGGAGGTGATATTGAGATATTTATGACTCCTTTAAAAAAATTATAAAATATTAGACATATTATCAATTGAGTTTGATGTCCCTCTAGTTCTTTCATACTTATGCACATTTACTCAAGACATATTTTTGACTGCACCTGCTAACTATACAAATGTGTTTTCATTTACAACTTAAGGAGGGGTCACTCTAATGTTATGAGGGGTTATTATGTGGTGGTGTGAATTATTTGGTGTTTATTTTTCACATTCCCACTTTATGCATTGTGTTGATACTTTAACTTACTTCTCATTTGGATGCATTCTTAGTTATGTCTAGAGTCCTCTTCATGAGCTTACATTATTCTTGTAACTATGGGGTAACTATAGGGTCATTAAATTTTTTTATGAAATCTTAAACTTCTTTGGTGTCTTCTTTCAGTCATGTTGATTTTAATTAAGAGACACTTACAAGGGAACGATGATTATATACCAGTCATTCTTCTTGAAAATACTAGCTATGCTCCTTTGTGTGCTTATATGGAATACTTTCTCACAATAAAATAATAATCCAATCTTATATGAATAGATTCATGCTCAAACTAATCCTATTTAATTAAATAAGTGGGATAATACTTTTGACAAGGTTTTTGGTACCTTATTTTTACATGTTTTCATGGATATTCAATACCATGTAGAGCATAGAAATTGTCCCTTTACTATTTATAACATTATTCAATCTTTTTTTATAGATCCAACTAAGATTTACATCACTCCACTTCCTATCATCTCTTCTAAGACTATTTTAATCTCCTCCTAATCCTACTTCTTATGATGACACATCCATGGTGGATAGTGTTTTTCCTTATGTGTAGCCACCACTATAGGAGGAGAGTTTATCTAACCTCAGTTGGCTTCTTATAGGTTATACTTATATTTGTGTACAAGATGTTATTAATCTAGAGCCATCATAGACTGGTACTTCAAAGGACTTTACTATTTATAATAATAATACACCTTATGATAACATCAATGACTCTTCTCTTATGGATATTTAGTCTATGGATTTGTTTGATTCATCTATAGTCTCTTATTCATCATCAAGGGTTATTGATACCTACTCTCCAATTCACATGGATATTCATTCAACAAATGTTCCATTCCATTTTTCTTCATTGGAATCCCATGTACTTGATGAAAATTCTAAGCTTGAGCATAATTTTGTTATTGATTACTCTTTTTCTAATATAGATGACTAAAATAGTGATGGTGATACACCTCTACCATCTCAATATCATCTTCAATATATTGATAATTTATTTCCTAATCAACCTACCTCTAGTCCACTTCAAAATTAAAGGGAATGGTATATTGATTTAGGATACATTTGACATCATGTAATCTATACTATAGTTTTAGGGTATTCATCAGCCCTTTGTTGCCTTTATTCCCATTACACCATCATTGCATAGAGCAATTGGCCATCCTACCTTTAATGAGGAGAATAATTCCTTAGATATGAATCACACCTTTGTAGGAAACATAAGACCTTTGAGATTTTTTTAGTGTAACCTTTGAAGTAATAATGGTATGCCCCATTTGTGGGTTACCCAAGAGTGACTATAGACAAGTCCATGACATAAAGTTATTGTGTTACTTTTTTATTTTTTTCTTTAGTTTTACTTTTGTTATGTAAGTTGATCGATGTGGGAATCTCAAAATGGGATGAAGCTGATCAATAGGGAAGATTCTAAATCATATTTTCCTTTGATAGTGGTTTTTTGACTAAGCCATCTTTCAAGGGTATGATATAGTCTTTTTTATTTTTCTCATTTTTAATACTTTTCCTTCAAGGGAGTAGTCTATTTTGATTTTTATACCCATCAAAGAACATCATCATTTGATAGGTGATATCATTGATAGAAAGCATGGAAATAGAATCATCAGGGAATTCATGATTTGAGGATTGGATATCAAGGATAGGAGTGGTAACTAGTTGGTTAGCAATATTTTTCCCTTTGATGGCCTTCTATTGGATGAATTCAAAATTAAATTTAGCTAGAAGCATAAGCCACCAAGTGATGCATTGGTTGTGGTATAGTTTAGAGTGCATGTATTTAAGAGGGTCAGTATGGGTGATGACATAATTTTTGTGGTTGAGGAGGTAATGTCATAGTTTAGAAGCTACAAATAACAAATCAAGGCACAAATTCTTGATATGCATGTAGCAATTTTCTTAGTGAATAATCATTTGGATTATGTAATATATTAATTACTCATGGTGGTGATCATCCCTATGTGCAATCATAGCTCCTAAAGAATGGTTAGTTGAAGAGATATAAAGATAGAAGGGTTGGTCCTCTTTAGGTGAAATAAGGATGGGTGGAGAAAGGAGATACCATTTGAGTGCATCAAAGGCTTTCTCATAATTTTTTACCCAATGGAAAGGAATTTCCTCTTTGAGAAGATGATGAAAAGTTTGAAAATGATTTGATAGCTAAGAGATAAAGTGACAAATCAATTAGAGTTTAACTTGGAGGTTACAGAGTTGTTTGAGTGTTGTTGGAGGCATTTTGAGGATTACCTGAACTTAGCAGAGTTGACATCAATACCTTAAAGAGAGATGATAAAGCCCAAGATATTTCCAAAAATAACACCAAAGACACACTTTTTTGGATTGAGTTGAACATTATACTGAAAAAGGTGAGTGCAAATGATTTTAAGGACCCCCTAATAATCCTGATGAAGTTTATATTTCCTAAGTAGGTCAGCGATATAATCCTCAATAATTATGTGTAAAAAGTCATGGAAGATATAAGTCATGGCACGCTAATAGGTAGCACCAACATTTTTCAATCCAAAGGGCATAACCTAATAGTAAAAATTTCCCCATGGGGTAATAAAGGTTGTTTTGTGTTGATCCTCAGGGGTAACTAGGATTTGATTATATCCTAAGAATCCATCCATAATTGATAAAATCTCATCGCTAGTTGTTAAATCAATAAGTTGATAAATACTTGGCAAAGGAAAGTAATCCTTTAGACAAGAGAGGTTGAGGTCATGAGAGTTTGTGTAAATATGACCCCCCTTATTTCTTTCATAATAAGTATAATGTTGAAAACCCATTATGGGTAGTCAATAGGTTGGATGAATTTAATGGAGAGGAAGCATTGGATCTCATCCTTGATAAGGAGAGCAATATGAGGATGCATTTTAAGAAGCTTATGCTTAATTGGCTTAGCATCGTGATTAGTGACAATGTTATGGGTTATGATTGAGGGGTCAATATCAGTCATGTCTTTGTAAGACCAAGAAGAATCCTTAATATGGTAATAGAGAAATGTGGTGTAGTCATTTTGTTCAGAAGGATCTAGAGATTGGCCTATTTTAAGAATATGAGGGTCATCATGAGAAGGCAAGTTAATGTCAATAGTTGATTCATTTAACATAACTTGTGTCTCAAAAGGGAGTGATCATTTGATGTATCAATCATCAACACCCATATAGGTAAGAATGTCATCATTAGTTACACAAGAGATGGTATTAATTATGGGAGAATCCTCATCCATCATGTGAGGATGTATGAGAGGAAAGGACCATGTTTCCCTACCTTGGCAATGGGTAAGGGGGCCCAAGTGAATGATATTTATTCAAAAAACATTTTGGAGGTATACATACCTATAATTTAGTGAGTGATGGTGGAGAAGAGGATTTGGAACGAGATACAAGTTCTTCAATGATGGGAATAAAATAAGTATTAATGGATTGAGTTGGGTCAACATAACCAATGCCATGCCTTTGTTTGGCATTATCAATGGTTTGATGGGTAGGGTATTGAATGCATGTCTAAGCACCTTACTCATAACATCCTAGGCTAAAACCTTTCCAATCACACCTATATATATAATTATGTGCAAAGATAGGCTTGCTTAATAATTAAAAGTTGTAGTTAAACTTTTGGGGTGAAGAGGACAAATTACCCATGACAAGAGATTGATCAATTCCCCCATATGTGAAGCTGATTTTGAGATGGGGTTGACCATATGGGATGATCATACAAATATGAGGATCATAGTTGGCACTAATGTGAGGTTTCCCATAATATTGAGGGGTATGGAACATGTCAAGAGTTAACAAATGAAATTCACCAAGTGATAATCGCTTAAAAGTTTCCTCCATAAGATCCTTATCAAGAACTTGTGTAGTTAGTATAAGTGTGTCTGGGGTAGCAGAACTTGTGGAGGCTTCAAAAGTGGGTTGAGGAGGTGATGATGTGGTTGAAGGAATAAGAACATAATTTGGGCTATAGGTCATGTTACATGTATTTAATGGAGGTGGGTTGGTCAGAATGACATGAACTTGACCATTATATTCAAACTTAACACAACAGTGCAATGTGGAAGGTACACATGCCATAACAATTATCCATGGTCTCATGAGAAGTATGTTGTATTGGAATTCACCCTCTATAACATAAAATAAATTAATAAGGGTATGAGGAACCACATGGATGTGAAAGACCATGGTGCCAATAGGCTTATCAGTAGAGTCATTAAAAGAACATAACATTACATCCATTTGTGACAAACAATTATCAGAGAGTGATAATTGCTTGTAAGCATGGGTTGAAATGTTGTTGATACTAGCTCACCCATCGATCATAACTCTCTTGACATGAGTTTGATCAATGTAGGTAGTGATAAATAGGGTATAATCCTAATCTTTAAGATGCTTAGAGGGAATCTTTGAATCACTAAAGGAAATAATAGAAATGGTGTTGAGAGAATTGATGAAGGCTGCAAGGGGTTGAGGGGATTTGGGTTTAACTTCAACCACTCTTAAGGCACAAATGAGAGCCTATTGATGTGGGGATGATTTTTGAATTAACTCATATGGATACATCTTCACTAGGGATTGGTGAAGTTACTTCACCATGGAGTTTTGGATAACTCTTGATGATGACTGTTATGGGACACCCAAGATGGAAATCTTGGGATTTAAAGAGGGGATGTTATTTATAAAGGGATGAAACCAAGGAGTAGAGACCTTTTCATTTCCTTTGTATTTTTGATTTTGTGATTGTGTAGTCACATTTATCATGTTAATCTAAAATATAGGTGAAGGAGATGATAGAGAAGGTACAAGAACATCTTTGGGTTTAATATGAAAAGAGGTTTTATGAGGCATTGCAGATGTTAAGAGCTAAATGTTAGGAGTTTTAATTGACTTAACACCCAAGAGAGCATCAACATCTAAATGGTGATGAATGATTGTTGTGATATCTTTGCAATTCTCAGTATCATGTCCTGGAGAATGATGATATAAATAAACTTGTGAATCATTAAACCATAATGGTTTTGGTCTAATAGGATCAAATGGTTTGATGGGGGGAAGAGTTATTGTTGTTGATTATAATAACTAGCATAGATAACATACTTTTGAGCCTTGAAATGGGTTAACACTCATTATCATAGGTGGATTCGACACATTTTTTGAGTTTGGTGGTGATGGGTGTAGTCTTGTGTGACACCCTTTTAGGTGGTGGTAAACCCACTTGTTTTACTTCCACCTTTTTAATTTTGGGTAAGAGGGTGCTAGATGTTGAAGTTTTGTGAGGTGGTAATGGAAATAATGGGGGTAATGTCTATTTATGTTTTACATGGGTTGGTGATACTCCCATCAAGGTATAAGGATGTAGACCCAAAATGGATGGTAAAGTTGAAGGTGGAAGAAGCATAGATCGACAAGGTTTTAAGGTTTTACCTTTCTTCCATGGTTTAAGGACCCCCTTATTTTTTTGGGGGGTAAATCTAACTTCATATGTAGATGAACTAGATTAGAAATTGGTCATTTGCTTAAATATATTATCTATTTCAATGTGGTAGATGCATGTGAGGTGGAGAGCTCTGAAGTAGAAGAAAAGGCTTCTAAAAGCTTAGGTGAAGTAACACACACGTTATCAAAAACCTTAGGATAAATGGTTATGAGAGGGTTAGTAGTGAAGGGAGATACTCTCTGTGTTGGATAGGGTGTTTTAAGGTGATCCTAAAAAACCGCTTGATCTAATTTTCTAGAATCAAAGAATTCAAGATTTTCCACCAATCATGAAAATGGTTTAGATGTCATTGGTGTGGGTTCAACCAGTTTGTCTATGATTGAGAGAGAAGATATTTATTTTCCTTTGATATTTCCATCCAAAGATGGGAAAGATTCAAAACATGGTCATCTTCTTTAGTAATAGATGAAGAAGTATGTTCCTCTATAATAAGTGGAGTATGAGGAGATAAAGGTTCCTCAAGGGGATAAAGAAATGGTATGACTTTTCCTTCAACATGTGGATGAGGAATAGGCAAGGTAAGATCCTCTATGGGTAAGAGGAATGGAAATATGGGTTGGTTTGGGGGTGGTTCAATGGTTTTTACATCAAATGTTAAAGTGGAGAAATCTAACTCATCTATTTATGAAAGAGGAGTGGATGAGTCAATTTTTTCTATGGGTTGAAGAGGAAGTAATAAAGAATTTCTCTCACTATTGGTTTGAGGGGTAGGAGAAACATGATATCCATTTTGTGAAAGTGAATGTGAGGTAATTAAGAAGGTAATTGGTGACTCCCCATGGGGTAATGGGAGTGGTAAAGGTTGTTATTCCTCACGTGGAAGTGGAAGAGGAGAAATAGGTTCTTCTATTGAAAGAGGACGTGGAGTCAAACCAAATTCTATCGTTTATGGGGTAGGAATAGGTAAAATAGGCACCTCCTATTATGGAAATGCTTGGGTTAAGGGAAGGATCATATTGACTGTATGAATCTTATGATCCAAAGAAGTTTGAGGAGTAGTGTGGACTATGTTTTGGTTGGGCCAATGATTAGGGAAAGGTTGTTCGAATATGTCCATATTATATTTTAGGGGAGTGTTTGGATTATCTAAAATAATATTGCCCCTATCCAGCTTATTTTGGATAATATTTTAAATAGTTTTGTAATCATTGGTAATGTGGCCTTTGGCATAATGATAGTTTCAAAAATCATTCTCTTTGAACCATGTTGGAATGGGTTGAGAAGGATCAAATTGGATTAGAGGTTTGATGGTAGGAAGGTTGATAACTCCTTGGTTGTGTATATTTTCTAAAACATAGGTGTATGACTACCCAATAAGAGTATACTATCATTTCTCATACCATTGTTGAAAGAGCTTTGTCGGGTTGATTGGGTTTGATTGTGTTGAGGGTTGAGTCATGTTTGTAGAAGTGGATTTCAAAACCATAACATTTGTAGACCCTTTAGATTTTTGATTTGGATGGGAATTTTTAGATGAAGAAGGATAATTTTATTTAGAATTAGAATTTTTACTACACAATTTGATCCTATCTTTATCTATGGCCCAGATTTCAAGCTTTCATGCCATTGTGAAAGCTTCATCGAATCTACAAAAGGTTTTCACTTAGAGTGTGGATGAAGTATGTTATGCACATGCTCTAGAGAAGATATCAATAAGCTCAAGTTGAGGTAGGGAGAAGGAGAGTTAATTTATGAGACCTCTCCAATGAGCAACAAAATTGGCAATAGCTTCATCATCAAATTACTAAATAGAATAAAGGTCTATTATGGAAACCTTTTTGGAGATATTAATGGAAAAGTGATCAAGGAAAATTTATGCAAGTTGAGTGAAGGAGAATAGTGAATGCCACATGATGGAATTGTACCAATCCTAAAATGCTCCTAAAAGAGACATGGGGAATGTGTGAAGTAATAGTGCATCATCATGTCCTATCAAATAATAGGCATGTCTGAATGTTTGCAAGTGTTGTTGTTGGTCCTCTTTGCTCTAGAAAAGGGTAAATTTGGGATTTCCCATTGGTTTGGGTATGGATGAAATGGTATAGATGGGTGAAGTGATTTATTGTAGATCTGATCATAAGATAAAATATTATTTGATCCAGATCCAGATGTCTCAAGGTGGCTCATTTTATCCATGAGCATTTTGATGAGATCAAGAGAGGATTTGTTTGAGAAACACCTCCTACATTGTAAGGAAGAGAATAACAAGTTGAAGGCATATATGACACTACCTATTGTGGTTGTGTTAACATAACATAAGGATAGTGAGTCATAGGTTGAGATAAAGAAATAAATGGGGCTTGCCCAAATGAAGTAAGGGAAATGGTTTGATTTATGGTTATGGGTTGAGTGGAAGGATTATTTGTGCTTGGTGAGGGGTGAGTTGTGATTTAGGTGTTAATAGGTGCAAGATTTGATGGGACAGGTACCACCAAGTTCTGAAATGGGGTTGAAATAGATTGCACCCCTTGTGATTGTGAAGGTAAGTAAGTTATGATAGGGTGGAGGTTGGATTGAACGGTGAGTGATGCCGCACTTGGAACATCATGCACAATTGGGTTATTAGTTGATGTGATGGTTTAGGTAACCATGGAAGGTCCAGTCAAAACTAAACTTGATACCATTAATGATGTTGGCATTCTAAGGAGTGTGTCACCAAAAGAGGTTTGAGTTTGGATTGCAACAAGGTAATGTTAGAGAGCAATTACATTATGATCAAGAAATCAAGTGAAATCTTGATTGCTTACAACTATAACAAGAATTTTATTAGGACTGGGCATTCTTTCCATATCTTGTTCCATTATGGATTTAGAAATAGGAGGGGAAGGTGGAAATAGTTGATGGCTTTCATAATCAACAAGTGTCTTTTCTTGGCTTCATGTGAAAACCATGTAAAAGAATACACTAACAGTCTAAATACACTATGTTAAGGTAGGGTTGAAGGTAAATGAGGTTCAGATAAATTTTAAAACACTGCGTGTAGTTGTTTATGGTAGACTATAAATTTTAAAAATTTACACAATCACTAATGCCAGTCACTTATGATCAATGCCAGTTGGGGTAGTTACCGATGTCAGTTATATATAGCTGATGTCAGCCATTGTGGATGTTTGAAAAGTGCAAAAAGTGAGTTTTTGGGATTCAAAAAGTGAAATCTAGATGTTTGAGAGGTCTTAGAGAATCTATATGATAGTGATAAACACTCAGGAAGTTTGATTTTTAGAGATTATTTGAATTTTATATTTGTCAAATTTGGTTTGATCTCTTGAATTAGAAAAGAAACATCCTCATAGAATCAAAAATATAGAAAATGGAAAATAGCATGCAACCACTAATATTAACTACTAGAGATTAATTTTAGTCATGTTGGCTTATGTATTAAGTAGAGAATGAGAAGAAGATTTGGCTATTATAGGTACTATAAAGTAGTCTAGGGGTGGTTTCATGTAAATTTTATTTTTCAAAAAGTATCTATGTTAGACTAGGTATGTATCTTGTGTCAGGAGATTTCTCTCCCCATGTCAAAAGGCTAAAGTTGAGCCAAGTCACTTAGCAAAAATATATCATTTACCTAGAGTTTATACTCTACTAGAGAATAGAGTGGGCTCTTCCTTTGGTAATGACATCCAGGTAGAATAACTAGGTAGGGTAAGGTGATCCACCAGGTGATGAAATCTTGACGGGCCTTATCTCAGGTATGTTGAAGTGCTTATTTTGTGTTTGTGGTTTAGATGTGTAACATTTGTGACCTACAATTCATTCATAATGATTTAATTAACTAGATGTGCTAATTATGCAACAAATAGAGAATGAAATGCAATATGTTTTAAACCCAAATTGAAATTGTGTTAATTCAAATGAAAATAAAGAGGAATAGGAAAAGAGAATGATTTTCACTATCATATTTGTGCATGCAGAAGAAAAGAATTATTTTTAACTTATAGAATATATTAAGTTTATTTTGTGAAGTAAAAGAATGACAAAGAGAGTGAAGAGTTCAATTTACTGCTTCTAAAATAAGAAAATTAAGAAAATTGCATTTTTCTTATTTTTTTTCCTTTTTTAAGCAATAAGAGGATAGAGAAAGTGTAAGAAATGAAAAATTCACTATTGTGAACTTAAATGAATGCTTAAAAATCATATAATGAACCCATGGAAAACTCTAGGGGTCCCATCGAGCCTACCAAAAATGTTTCAATTATTTTTTATTAAATTTAAGAAGTGAGAAATAGAGAAAGAAAGTTAGGGATTAGTGATTATATGTACCCAAATTGGTGTGCACCATCTCCAAACAAAGTCAGGAACTCCTCTTTGGCTAGGGAGGACAACCTAAAAGTAAGAACACACTACCACAAAATATTTTTTAGTAGGTTGGTGAGTGGACTGCCAAGCAACTTGCTTGTTCTAGGAAGTGACAAACTTCCTGGGGGATGATAGTCCACTATTTAATACAAAGAGTTAAAAATGAAATGAAAAAGTAAAGTAATGAGAGAGAGAGAGAGAGAGAGAGAGAGAGAGAGAGAGAGAGAGAGAGAGAGAGAGAGAGAGAGAGAGAGAGAGAGAGAGAGAGAGAGAGAGAGAGAGAGAGAGAAAGAGTTACATGTACATTTTCTATAACCTATGTGTAGTAGTCAGTATCATAGAGTAAGATAAATACAATTTTGGTTTATTAGAGGGTTATTCAAGCTAGTTCAAGGTAATTTGGGTAAAAGGGTAGTCACCAACATCAATAGTCTAACTAATGTCACATAGTGGAAATGTGATCGATGTCGATAGGATAACCAATGTCAGTAGGGGAAATGGAGTTAATAATTAAAAAAAGACTTTCCTGAGTATAGGGAATTATATTTTATAGGTTAAAGGGGTTAGAAAAGAGTCATATGAGGGGTTAGAGAGATGGTAATAAGTTTGGGTGAGGAGTTTGGTTTAGTTAAGGTAGATGTATGGAGATGGAGTTTTTCAACTCCTCCTCAAGGATGGACAAAATTTGCGTAAATGTTAATAAAAAAATAATTACAATTCATAAAATATAGGGATGTTTAAATGATATAAACACCTAAAGAAATACTCTTAAGAAAGCTTTGTTAAGGTGACTGACCAAACAGAGATGAGTGTGTACCACTTATTCATCATAGTTCAATCTCTTTCCATAATGGATCAATTTTGGTTCAAGATTTGACTAGTATAGCGAAGTTGAGAGCTTGGTTACAGTGGATAATCATCAAAAGTTTGTTAAGAGTGCTTTGAATCTCTTGAGTGAGTTTTTTCTTGAGAGAGAGAATGTTTTTAGGGGATCAAAATGGGTTTAGAATGTTGCTTTAACTGACATGGGTGATTCCACTAATGTCAGTCTCAGGTCGACTAACATCAATCAAGGGTTGACCAATGTCAGTGGTATAAGAATAGGTCAAAAGGGCTATTTTTTGCTCTTTTATTCTATTTCTCCATGCTAAGTGTGACACCCATTATGAAATGGTCAATATACGAGGTTGGGTATAAGGTAAATGGTTAAAAATTGGTTTATAGGGTAAGAATTAGTTATTTGTGGGAGACCAAGTATAGTGATAACTCACAGGGGGAGAAATAGTCTTGGGGCAATGTGGCTAAGCAAGGTGGCACAGGGAATATTCAGTTAATATTAATTAATTAATTAAAAATGTGGTGTAAAGGCATGGGTTAGGAAGACTTGTTATAAAGGGGGTCTAAGGGGGGTTTTAACACAACATGTTATACACTTTTGTAATGTAATTTTGGTGTTTACATTTTCCCCTTTTTATCTTAGTAAGTTGTGCCAACAAGTTGCAAGACAAAAATTAAAGCTGAGTGGTTTAGGCATGGGGTATGATATCCTCCCCCTCAAAATGGCAACTGATTGGGAAAAACCCAAAATCAGTGACCAATTTGATAAGGAGTAAATGAAATTGGTTAGTTGTGGGATATTAGTTCAGAGATGACATCATGGTCATAAAGTAATAAAAAGTTATGTTGACAAGTTGAAAATTGGTGTGGTCATGGAGGATTTTATTTAAAGTTACCAAGGCACAACTTTTTAGTGATAGATGAGAAGGTAGGATCAACCAAAACTATAGCTCCAATGATCAAATGTATTTCAAGTATCTAAGGTAGGAAGTGCCCCTAAAAACATAATAGGTCATAGGTGATAGGATCAGTTAGTGATGATCCAAATAAATTGATAGTCATACATGTAAGGTATTGTCAACATGTACTAGATAGCATGGACAATAAAGACACCAAACTTATATGTAATGAGTGGGTACATAATGAAATGTGTGTTTGGGTAATAATTAGCATGATCGAAGATGAAAATGATCCCTAAGGTAAAGTTTGTAAAGGCAGGGTGTGTGTAATTTTTCCCTATAATGAAGAAGGGATTGTAAAAAATGATGTATAAGCATTAAAATTCTATTGCACAGTACCAACATTGGTAGTTTTATACTAACATCAATGATAAAGTGGCTGATATCAGTGGCCTAGGGCATAAATGATCAATGTTGATGGTTGACCAAGCCTAATAAAAATGGGCTAGGTGGCTGACTAATTTCATTTGCATGTTGATTGGTCAAGAGCAAGAAAAAGCCAAAAAAAATAAGCAAATGGTAGAATGAGTTGAGACCCAACCAGAGGCATGGTAACATAGGCACCAATAATTATAGCCTAATAGAGATGGAGAGATGAGGTAGGGTCCTTTAAACCTTTGGTTTATGTTTTTTTTTTGGTAATTTTGTTGATTTGAGTTGAGTGGGGGATGTAATAGGTTGCTAGTGAGTAGTGGGTGGGTAGTAGGGAGTTTAGGAGCATGTTTAGGCTTATTTGGGTGGGTTTTAGGGTAGCTTAAGATTATAATTTGGAAATGGGTAATGGTTGGGGTTTGGCCCTAGAGCTGAACCAATCATTGATGTCAATAGTAGTCTAGTAACAATGGTTAAGGTCTTCCTACTAATATCGATTGGAAAGGCACTGATGTCGACATGTTGTGCACTAATGTTGGTAGTCTAGGCATCAATTTCTATTGATAAGTGATCAACATCAGTGACCTTGTTAAAGTAAAAAGTATAAAAATGAGGAGAAAAAGATTTAAAAAAAGCCATGAGGCCTTAAGGAATATGCAAATCATGTGGCATAGAGTATATTTAGATTAGTTGAACAATGAGATATTGGCCGAAAGGTCTAGTTTAAGAGAGATAGGTCGTAAGGCTTTGGGTAAAAAGGGATAGGTTGGATAGTTAGGTGGGTAGATGGTTAAGCTATCCCTAGAAGACCCCATGTCTATTAAGTGCTACCTGCATAGCCCAAAAGGGCCTTAGGCAAATGTAGTTCTCCTATGGGATAGAGAAAATGGTTAAGGTAGTGGTTAGAAAGGTCTATTGATTAATTTATGTGTTTGTGGTTATATGTGAGGAATGAGTTAACCCTAAGAGATGATCTTCTGACATTCCTAGCTAGGATCAGGAGAGATGTGTTAGTATATGAGTGGGACCACATGACTATAGTTGGTATTGGTGAAATTTGGTGGTATTGTTAGGTTGCTCAAGATGTCAACTTCATGATCATGCTTATTGAGAGGTGTGATCATACCAACAATACATTTCACCTACCAACTTGTGAGATGATAGTTACACTAAGGGATGTATACAAGATCCTTAGATTACCATTGTAGAGTGAATAGATTTTTTTGTGCATGAGGGAGGAGCACAACATCCTTATGGTGTCATTGTTTGATGAGCATATGAGTGAGGTTACATATCACTCAGCATCATTTGCTTGTGAGCCTCTATTTTTGGCAAATGAAGAGGAGCATCATCTTAACATCTTGATGATGATCAACATCATGATGTCCATAATACCAAACATAGATGGTGGTATATTTTTGATCACCTTGATAGGGGTCCTAGCTCAAATGATAGAGTAAAGGATAGTTTTTGCATGGGGGCCTATATACTTGGCTCAATTGTATAGAGAGTTGTGGGGTTTGCATCTACATAGATGTTATATTTTCTATGTTGTGAACCTACTACATCATTAGGTGTATGAGCATATCATAGTTATGTGGCCACTGGGACTACCATCCATGATGGCAATAGGATTTAGAGTCAAGTTTAGATGATGGAAAGAGGCAATGATATAGACATGAGTTGGTGGCATTGTGTGGGATATCACACACTATAGAGGGATACTAGATGGCTTGAGTCTAGGAGATATTATCTAGCACCCCTACTTGATGTATCTAGTTTTTAGAGGTCAGGGGGAAGAGCTCATTGGGTTTTAAAGCACACTATGGGTCAAAGGTAGGAGATCAGGGGAGCTCAAGATGATACCTATGGCATAGGTCAAGAGATAACTCAGCCTTGTATAGGATGTTCCACTTGATTTCCCCAAATACAAAATGATGACATCAAGGTACCACTCCCTATGCTATTGGAGATAGATGGACCTAATTTTGAGGAGCTACTAGTAGGCACAGATGTGGTTGATGCTAGATGCACTAGGGCATACCAAGCATGGTGGGTAGGATGACACCCAGTTATACCACTAAGGAGGTTAGATCCATAGATGTAGGGTTTGGTACATGAGAGAGATATTACTTTACAAGCTAGATACATGGCCATATTGGATAGGGATATGATAATATAGGTTAGGGATGCCATGATTCAGGATATAGATGTGGCATTATAGGCCAGAGATACTATAATTCAGGTGAGAAATGTGGTTGTGTAGGCCAACGATGTTATAGTTATAGAGAGAGATACAACATTATATGCTAGGGAGATGGCCATACACAAGAGAGATGCTATAGTCCTTTCACAATATTCCTCACAAGCAAAGGTCCTAGAGTTATATGGTCAGGTGGCTAGTATACAGGGATGAGTGACCTTGTTGACATCAAAGAGAGATCAATTAAGGTTAGCTGCATGGGCATTAGTAGATATTCCTCCTCTTCCTCCATAGGTAGCAATATATTTAGGTGCCATGGGTCCTCCATAGACTATATCTCTTACAAGATACAACACCACACTAGATGAGATCACATACTATGAGAGGGAGATCTTTGAGTTTCTATAGATTCCCAAATTTGTATAGTTTAGGGAAAAGGATCAGTCAGAGACAAGGACCTTAGGTTATATTGCATAGATATGAAGATAGGGAGAGGGTGGTGGTGACACTACCTCATCACATTGATCATGATTTTGAGGAGGCCATGTTGATCCTAATTTTGAGAGATAGTTTTATATTTATGTATATTTTTGTATATATACTAGCCTATGAGCTAATCATGTGAGATGTATATGAGAGAGAGATGAGAGATGTTTATATTTGTATATGATGTGTATTGATTTAACACACGTGCACACGCGCATGCACATGCACACGCGCGCGCACACACACATGATGAAGTATTTTATTTGATGTGATGATGATGTAAATTTTATTTTCATGTATATGTTTATGGTCTTCGATGAATGTTTATGATGATGATGTTGATTTACTAAAACTTCCACGTATGTGATGGCATATGCATAGTAGATGACATTTTCATGTTTAGCATTCCCATATGTGATGGTATATGCATAAAATGAAATGGTTATGTTTATAAGATAAAGGTTTAGCACTTTCCATAAGTGAAATGGTATATTCTTGGTTAAATTATATTTTTAGCATGCTCAATATGTGATGGTTTATACTTTAAAATAGATGTTTTGGTCATGATTTATTTCCTATGTATTTTTATTTAGGAAATTGTGGTTCAAGTGCATTCTTAGTATTTACCATATATGTGATTGGTTTCATAATGAAAATGAGTGGTTTAATCAGTTTGTTTCCTATGTATTGGTTTTTAAGAAAATTATGGTTAAGTTAAATTCTTATTATCTTCCATATATGTGATTGGGTGCATACTAAAAATGAATGTGTTGGTCATGTTTGTTTGGTTTCTACATTTTCCATATGTGATGGTGTATGCATAAGTGATGGTTTTGGGCATTGTGACATTATTCCTATTTATTGCTAGTTAGGAAAATGGTGTTCATGTTACATTTTTAGCATTGTCCCATATATGTGATGGGATATACTAGAGATTATTGGTTTTAGGCATTGGTTTTGGGGTAGGTGTAGGATTGAGAGTTGTTATGTTTATAAGTTGAGATGGTGAGTTCTTTTATTGGAAAATGTATCTATAGAAGAAAATTTAACATGTGAAGTGAAAGGTAAAAGAAAGAGACAAGGTGATTATTATTGACACAAACCAAAATAACAATGTAAATAGGCTCTAAAGTTTGAACCTTTTTTATGCATTGCATTAGTTGACCATTTGTTAGTTAAAAAAGTGTGGTTATCACCTTGTGTTAATTAAGCTCAAAGTCCCTTGAAAATGTGTTTTTGAGGGAAAGAGAGTGTAAAATGGAATAGGAGTAGTGAGGTAGTGTATTCTTTGGAGTAATAATGGTATGCCCCATTTATGGGTTGCTTGAGAGCGACTATAGACAAGTCCATGACATAATGTTATTATGTTGCTTTTTTATTTTTTTATTTTTTTCTTTATTTTTGCTTTTGTTGTATAAGCTAATCAATGTAGGAAGCTCAAAATGGGTTGAATCTGATTAGTAGGGAAGCTTCTGAATCATATTTGCCTTTGATAGTGTTTTTTTGACTTATCCATCCTTCAAGGGTATGGTCAAGTCTTTTTTATTTTGCTGGTTTTTAATAGTTGTCCTTAAGGGGGAGTAGTCTACTTTTTTAAGAGCTAGGCATGATTTACAGTAGTTGATGTATCCCATATTATTTTCTTTTTCTTTTTCTTTTGCTTTTTTGAGTCTTTTTGTTACTTTAGTCATTGACAAGTCTATAGAGGCTTGTATGTTTTCCACATTTTGGGACAAAACCAGAACACTTTGTAGGTTAACTAAGTGTGAAGGAATAAGAGCAAGGTGAAAAGAATATGCATATAGTGGGTTTTCTCAAGGGATGAGTTTAAGTTAAACACAAGGTAAAGTGTCACTTAATTAACAAAAGAATGGTCGTAAATGCAATGCATTTAGAGGTTCAAGTTTTGGTCATCCTTCAAGAGAAGACAAGCAATAAGCTCCAGAGCCATATTTATGAGATATAATGTAAGGTCCTAGCTAATTGGGACCAAACATTCCCTGTTTACTCTTTTCCAAGTTAGTCACATGTTGATTTTCCTTTAAGATGAGATATCCAATATTGAAATGATGCTCTTTAAGTTTTTTGTCATAGGCATGTTTGATACACTCTTGGTAGATGTGGAGATGGTTAAGGGCTATGAGATGATGTTCATCAAGTAGCTCAATTTGAGCCAATTGTTATTGGCAAATTTTGTAATTAGTTAGAATGTCTTGTAGTGAAATCTTAAGACAATTAATTTGGACTTTAAGGGGTAAAATAGCCTCGATCCCATAGACTAGGGAGAAAGGTGTAGCTCCTATCAAAGTGTGAATGCTATTATGATAAGCCCATAAAGCATAGGGGATGTGAATGTGCCAATCCTTACCAGTAGTGTTAACCACTTTCATAAGGATTTTGGTCAAAGTGTTGTTAGAGGCTTTAACTTGCCCATTGGCTTATGGGATATAGGGTGAAGAGAAGCTAAGTTTGATATCAAAGGCATCACAGAGTTGATGGAAATTCTTGTTTTTGAAAGACTTACCATTGTCAATTATGATTTTTTAAGGTACAACAAAATAGCATATGATATGATGGTTGATAAATTCAATGATTTTATCAGCCTTAGTGGATATGAGAGGAATGGCTTCAACCCATAATAATGTGTAATAGGTCATGGAAGATATAAGTTATGGCACACTAATAGGTAGCACTATTGTTTTTCAGTCTAAAGGGCTTAACTTGATAACAAAAATTTCCCCATGGGGTAATAAAGGTTGTTTTGTGTTGATCCTCAGGAGAAACTAGGATTTGATTGTATCCTAAGAATCCATCCTTAAGTGATAAAACCTCATGGATGGTTGTTAAATCAACAAGTTGATCAATACTTGGAAAAGGAAAGTCATCCTTTGGATAAGCAAGGTTGAGGTCATGGTAGTCAGTACAAATATAGATTCCCCCTATTGCTTTCATAATAGGTAAAATGTTTGAAACCCATTATGGGTAGTCAATAGGTTGGATGAAGTTAACAGAGAGGAGGTGTTGGAGCTCATCCTTGACAAGGAGAGCAATACGAGGATGAATTTTATGAAGCTTTTGCTTAACTGGCTTACCATCACAATTAGTTACAATGTTATGGGTTATGATTGAGGGGTCAATACTAGGCATGCCTTTATAGGACCAAGCAAAAGCCTTACTATGGTCATAAATAAATGTGGTATAGTCAATTTTTTTAGTAGAATTTAGAGATTGGCCTATTTTAAGAATACAAGGATCATCATGAGAAGGAAAGTTAATGTCAATAGTTATTTCATTTAACATAACTTGTGTCTCAGAAGGGAGTGATTATTTGATGTAGGAATCAACAGCACCCATATAAGTAATAATGTCATCATCAATTGCACAAGAGATGGTATTAATTATGGGAGAATCCTCATTGATCATGAGAAGATGTATGAGAGGAAAGGACCATGTTTCCCTACCCTGGTGATGGATAAGGGGGCCCAAGTGAATGAGATTTATTGAAAAAAAATTAGGAGGTATAAATACCTCCAATTTAGTGGGTGATGGTGGAGAAGAGGAGTTGGAAGGAGATACAAGTTATTCAATGATGGGAATACAAGTATTATTAGATTGAGTTAGGTCAACATAACCAATGCCATGCCTTTGTTTGGAATTATCAATGGTTTAATGGGTAGGTTATTGAATGTACATCGACACACCTTGCTCATAATGTCCTAGGGCAAAACCTTTCCAAAAACACCTATAGAGATAATTATGTGCAAAGCTAGGCTTGCTTAAGAAGGAAAAGTCATATTTAAACTTTTGAGGTGAAGAGGATGAATTACCCATGACAAGAGATTGATCAATTTCCCCATATGTGAAGTTGGTTTTGAGATGGGGTGGACCATATGGGATGATCATACCAATATGAGGATCATAGTTGGCACTCATGTGAGGTTTTCCATACTCTTGATGGGTATGGAATATGTCGAGAGTTAATAAATTAAATTCACCAAGTGATAATCACTTAAAGGTTTTCTCCATGGGATCTTTGTTAAGAAATTGTGTAGTTGGTATAGGTGTGTCTAGGGTAGTATAACTTGTGGAGGCTTCAAAAGTGGGTTGTGGAGGTGATGATGTGTTGAAATTAATAAGAACATAATTTGGAATATTGGTCATGTTACATATATTACATGGAGATGGGTCGGTGGGAATGACATGAACTTGACCATTATATTCAAACATAACACAATGGTGCAATGTGGAAGGTACACATTCCATAGCACATATCCATGGTCACTTGAGAGGTATGTTGTATTAGAATTCACCCTTTATAACATAAAATAACTTAGGAAGGGTATAAGGACCCACACAGATGTGCAAGACCATGGTGCCAATAGTTGTAGATGTAAAGTCATTAAAAGAACATAACACTACATCCATTTGTGACAAACAATTATCAAGGAGTGATAATTGCTTGTCAACTGTTGATACTGGCTCCCCCATCGGTCATAACTCTCTTGACATGAATTTTATCAATGTAGGTAGTGATAAAGAGGGCAAAATATTGATCTTTAGGATGCTGAGAGGGGATCTCTGAATCACTAAAGGAGATCATAAAAATGGTGTTGAGAGAATTGATGAAGGCTACAAGGGATTGAGGGGCTTTAGGTTGAACTTTAACTACTTATAAGGTACTAATGATAACCTATTAATGTTGGGATGAGTTTTGAATTAATTCATATAGAGACACCTTCACTGAGGATTTGAGAAGTTGCTTTTCCATGGAGTTTTGGATAACTCTCGATGATGACTTTTGTGGGAAACCCAAGATGGAAATATTGGGATTTGAAGAGGGGACGTCCTTTTTAAAGGGGAAAACCTAAGGAGTAGAGACATTTTCTTTTCCTTTGTCTTTTTGATTTTGTGATCGTGTAGTCACATTGATCATGTTAATTTGAAATACAGGTGAAGGAGGTAATAGAGAAGGTACAATAAAATCTTTGGGTTTAATGTGAAAGGGGGTTTTGTGAGGCATTACAGATGTCAAGAGTTAAATGTTAGGAATTTCAACTTATTTAACACCTAAGAGAGCATCAACATCTAAATGGTAATGAATGATTGTTGTGAGAGCTTTACAACTCTTAGTATCATGTCCCAGAGAAGAATGATATAAACAAACTTGTGAATTGTTGTACCATAAATGTCTTGGTCTAAGAGGATCAAATGGTTTGATGTGGGGAAGATTTATTGTTGATGATTGTAATAATTGGTGTAGATATAATACTTGGGAGACTTGAAATTGGTTAACACTCATTATCATAGGTGGAGTGGACACCTTTTTGAGTTTGGTGGTGATGGGTGTAGTCTTGTGTGACATCCTTTTAGGTGGTGGTGAACCCACATGTTTCACTTCCATGTTTTAAAGTTTGGGTAAGAGGGTGCTAAATGTTGAAGGTTTCTGAGGTGGTAATGGTAATAATGGAGCTAATTTCACTCTATGTTTTACATGGGTTGGCAACACTCCATTCAAGGTAGAGATATGTGGCCCCAAAATGGATGGTAAGGTTGAAGGTGGAATAAGGGTAGATCAGTGAGGTTTCAGGGTTTTGCCTTTATTCTTTGGTTTAGGGAGAGAAACACCCCCTTGTTTTTTGGGGGGGTAAATCTAACTTCATATGTGGATGAACTAGATTATAAATTGGTTATTTGCCTAAAGATCTTATCTATTTCAATGTGGCAGATGCATGTGAGGTGGAAAGATTTGAAGTAGAAGAGGAGGCTTTTGAAAGCTTAAGTGAAGCAACACACACCTTATCAAATAACTTAAGATAAATGGTTATGAGAGGGTTAGCAATGAAAGGAGATACTATCTATTTTGCATAGGAAATTTTAAGGTGATCCCAAAATGCCGCTTGATCTAATTTTCTAGAATCAAGGAATTCAAGATTTCCACTAATTGTGAAAATGGTTTAGATGTCATTGATGTGGATTTAACTAGTTTGTCTTTGGATGATTGAGAGAGAGGAGATTTATTTTCCTCTGATATTTCCATCCAAAGATGGGAAAGATTCAAAATAGGGTCATCTTCTTTAGTAAAAGATGAAGAAGTATGTTCCTCTATAGTAGGTAGAATATGAGGATGTGAGGGCTCCTTAAGGGGATAAAGAAATGGTATGATTGTTCCTTTAACATGTGGATGAAGAATAGGAAAGGTAATATCATCCATGGGTAATAAGAATGGAAATATGGGTTGGTTTGTGGGTGGTTCAATGGTTGCTTCATCAAATGTTAAAGTGGATAAATCCAACTCATCTATTTGTGAAAGAGGAGTGGATGAGTCACTTTCTTCTATGGGTTGAAGAGGAAGTAACAAAGGATTTCTCTCATTATTGGTTTGAGAGGTAGGAGAAGCATGATCTCCATTTTGTGAAAGTGAAGGTGAGGTAATTGAAAAGGTAATTAGTGACTCGTCATGGGATAATGGGAGTGGTAAAGGTTACTCTTACTCACGTGGAAGTGGAAGAGAAGAAATAGGTTCTTCTGCCAAAAGAGGACATGGAGTCAATCCAACTTCTACCATTTTTTGGGTAAGAGTAGGTAAAATAGGCACCTCTTAATGTGGAAATGGTTGGGTTAAGGGAAGGATCACATTGACTTTATGAATATTATGATCCAAAGAAGTTTGAAGAGTAGTGTGGACTATGTTTTGGTGGGGAATGTGATTAGGGAAGAAGTTTTTTGAATATGTCCATATTCTAGTTTGGGGAGCATTTGGATTATATAAAATAAGATTGCCCCTATCCAACAAATTTTAGACAATACTTTTAAGATTTTTACAATCATTGACATTGTGGCCTTTGGCATGATGATAGTTGAAAAACTCATCCTCTTTGAACCATGTTGGAATAGGTCGAGAAGGATCAAACTAGATTAGAGGTTTTATGGTAGGAAGGTTTATAGCTCCTTGGTTGAGTATATTTTCTAAAATAGAGGTGTATGGCTCCCCAATAGGAGTCTACTGTCATTGCTGATACCGTTGTTGAAAGAGCTTTGTTGGGTTGATTGTGTTGAGGGCTGAGTCATTTGTAGAAGAAGTGGATTTTAGAACCACAGCATTTAAAGACCCTTTAAATTTTTTATTTGAATGGGAATTTTTAGACTAAGAAAGATCATTTTCTTTAGAATTAGAATTTTTAGTATGCAATTTGATCCTATCCTCATCTATGGCCTAGATTTCAATCTTTCGTGCCATTGTGAAAGCTTCATTGAATGTGAAAAAGGTTTTCACTTGGTGTGTGGATGAAATATGTTTTGTAAATGAGATTAATAAGCTTAGGTTGAGGTAGGGTAAAGTAGATTTGGTTTATGAGACCTCTCTAATGAGCAACAAAATTGGCAATAGCTTC
Source organism: Torreya grandis (assembly GCA_037957365.1). NCBI lineage: Eukaryota > Viridiplantae > Streptophyta > Pinopsida > Cupressales > Taxaceae > Torreya > Torreya grandis. Next base: position 548,925 of record JARHVA010003225.1, read on the forward strand.
ATCATCAAATTGCTGAATAGAATAAAGGTCTGTTATGGAAACCTTTTTTGAGATATTAATGGAGAAGTGATCAAGGAAAATTTGTACAATTTGAGTGAAGGAGAATAGTGAATGGCATGTTATGTAACTATAAAATCCAAACAATCTCCTAAAAGAGACATGGGGAATGTATGAAGTAATAATGCATCGTCATGTCCTATCAAATAACAAGCATGTCTGAATTCTCACAAGTGTTGTTGTGGGTCCTCTTTGATCTAGAAAAGGGTAAATTTTGGAAGTTCCCATTGGTTTGGGTATGGAATAATTGGTACAAAGGGGTAAATGGGTTCATCACAAATCTAATCATAAGATATAATATTCTTTGGTCTAATACAGATGTCTTATGGTTTCTCATTATATCCATGAGCATTTTGATGAGGTTAAGAGGAGTATTTGTTTGAGAAACAACTCCTACATTGTAAGGAAGAGAATACAAATTTGAAGGCATATATGCCACTACCTATTGTGGTTGTGTTGACACAACATAAGGATAATGAGTCATAGGTTGAGGCATATAAATAAATTGAGCTTGCCCAACTGAAGTAAGGGCATTGGTTTGATTTGTGGTTATGGGTTGAGTGGAAGGTATATTTACAGCTGGTGAGGGGTGAGTTATGATTTGGGTGTTAACAGGTGCAAGAGTTGATGGGATAGGTACCACCATGTTCTAAAATGGGGTTTAAATATATTTCACCCCTTATGCTTGTGAAGGTAAGCAATTTATGATAGGGTAGAGGTTGGATTTAATGGTGGGTGATACCACACTTGGAACATCATGCACAATTGGATTATTGGTTGATGTGATGGTTTGGGTAACCCTGGAAGGTCTAGCTGAAACTAGACTTGATACCATCAATTATGTTGGCAATCCAAGGATGGGTCACCTGAAGAGGTTCAAGTTTGGCTTACAACAAGGTAATGTTGGAGAGCGGTTACATTATGATTAAGAAATTGAGCAAACTCTTAATCGTCTACAACTACAATAGGAATTTGATTAGGACTAGGCATTATTTCCATATCTTATTCCATTATGGATTCAAAAATAGAAGGGGAAGGTGGAAGTGGTTAATGGCTTGCATAATCAACAAGTTTCTTTGCTTGGCTTCATGTTAAAACCATGTAAAATGATACACTAATAGTGTGAATACACTGTGTTAAGGTCACGTTGAAGGTAAATGAGGTTCAAATAAAGTTTAAAACATTTTGAAGTTGTTATTCAAGGTAGAATATAAATTTAAAAATTTACACAATCACCAATGTCGACCACTTATGACTGATATTGGTTGGGTAGCTACCACCGTTGATTATATATAGCTGATGTCGATCACTATAGGAGTCTAGAAAGTGCAAAAATTGGGTTTCTAGGTATTAGAGAGTGAAATATAGATGTTTAAGAGGTCTTATCTAATTTGTATGAGAGTGATAAACACTTAGGAAGTCTAATTTTTAGAGATTATTAGACTTTTGTATTTGTCAAATTTGGTTTGATCTTGTGAGTTAGAAAAGAAGCATCCTCATAGACTGAAAAATATATAAAATGGAAAATAGCATGCAACCACTAATATTAACTACTAGAGATTAATTTTAGTCATATTACCTTATGCCTTAAGCAGAGAATGAGAAGAAGAATTGGCTATTGTAGGTACTAGAAAGTAGTCTAAGGATGGTTTCATGTAAATTTTGGTTTTCAAAAAATATATGTGTTAGACCAGGTACATAGCTTGTGTTAGGATCTTTCTCTCCCCACTTCATAAGCCTAAAGCCAAGCCAAGTCACTTAGCCAAAATATATCATTTGCCTAGAAAAGCTAGGATATTAGTGAGAAATAGAGAAAGAAAGGTTGGGCATTAGTGATTATATGTACCCAGATTGGTGCGCACTATATCCAGATGAAGTCAAGAACTCCTCTTTAGATAGGGAGGACCACCTACAAGTAAGAACACACTACCACAAAATATTTGTTAGTAGGTTGGTGAGTGGGCTGCCAAGTAATTTGCTTATTCTAGGAAGTGTCAAACTTCCTAGGGGATGATAGTTCACTATTTAATACAAAGAGTTAAAAATGAAATGAAAAATTAAATTAGAGAGAGAAAGAGAGTTGCATGTACCTTTTATATAACCTATGTGTATTAGTCAATATCATAGAGCAAGAAAATTACAAATTTAGTTTATTAGAGGGTTGTTTGGGCTAGTTTGAGGTGATTTGGGTAAAAGGGCAGTCACCAATGTCGGTAGTGTAACCGATGTCAGTAGTGGCAATGTGATTGGCGTCAGTAGGATAACTGATGTCAATAGGGTAAATAAAGTTAAAAAATCATAGAAGGTTTTCTTGAGTCCAAGGAAGGATATTTGACATGTTAAAGGGGTTAGAAAAGAGTCATATGAGGGGTTAGAGAGATGGTAAAAAGTATAGGTGAGGAGTTTGTTTTGGTTAAGGAAGAGGTATGGAGCCAAAGGAGTTTTGAAACTCCTCCTTGGGGATGGATGGGACTTGTGTAAATGTTAATCATAAATAATTAGAATTCATAGAATATAGGGATGCTTAAATGATATAATTACCTGAAGAAATACTCTTGATAAAGCTTTGTTAAGGTGACTGACCGAATGGAGATGAGTGTGTGATGCATGTTCATTGTAATTCAAAATCTTTGCACAATGGATCAATTTTGGTTTAGGATTTGAATGGTATAGAGAATCTAAGAGACTGGTTATAGTGGATAATCACTAAAAGCTTGTTAAGAGTGATTTGAATCTCTTGAGTGAGTTTTTTCTTGAGAGATAAAATGTTTATGGGGGCTCAAAATGGGTTTAGAATGTTGCTTAAGTAACTGATGTCAGTGATCCCACTGATGTTATTATTGGGTTGACTAACATCAATTGAGGGTTGACTAATGTCAGTGGCATAAGAATAGGTCAAAAGGGTTCTTTTTGGCTCCTTTCTTCCATTTCTCCATACCAAGTGTGATACCTATTAGGAAACAGTCAATATGTGAGGTTGGGTATAAGGTAATTGGTTAGAAATTGGTTTATAGGGTAAGAATTAGTTATTTTTGGGAGATCAAGTCTAGTGGTGACTCATAGGGGGAGAATTGGTCTTGGAGCAAGGTGGCTAAGCAAGGTGGCACAAGGAATATTCAATTAATCTTAATTAATTAATTAAATATGTGGGGTAAAGGCATGGGTTAGGAAGACTTGTTATAAAGGAGGTCTAAGGGGGTTTCGACACAACACATTATACACTTGTGTAACATAATTTAGTGTCTACATTTGCCCCTTTTTATCTTGGTAAGTTATGCCAGCAAGTTGCAAGACAAAAATTAAATGTGAGTGGTATAGGCATGGGGTGTGATATCCTCCCCCTTAAAATAGGAATTGATTGGGAAAAACCCAAAATTAGTGACCAATTTGACAAGGAGTAAATGAAATTGGTTGGTTGTGGGCTAGTATTGTAGAGATGACATCATGGTCATAAAGTAATAAAAATTTGTGTTGACAAGTTGAAAATAGGTGTGGTCATGGAGGATTTTGGTTAAAGTTACCAAGGCACAGCTTGTTATTGATAACTGAGAAGATAGGATCAACCAAAACTATAGCTCCAATAGTCAAATGTGTTCCAGGTATCCAAGGTAAGAAGTGCCCCTAAAATACAATAGGTCATAGGTGATAGGATCAATTAGTGGTGATCCAAATCAACTAATATTCATACATGTAATGTATTGTCAACATGTACTAGATAACATGAATGATCAAGACACTAAACTTAGATGTAATGAGTGGGTGCATAATTAAACATGATTTTGGGTAATAGTTGGCATGATCAAAGATGAAAATGATCCCCATGGTCAATTTTGTAAAGGTAGGCTGTGTATAAGGTTATTGTAGAATGAAGAAGGGACTTTAAAAAGTGATGTACAAGAATTAAAATGATATTACATGGTACCAATGTTGGTATTTTTATACTAATGTTGGTGGTAAAGTGATCGATGTCGATGGCCTAGGGCATAAATGGTCAACATCGACAGTTGACCAAGCTTGACAAAAAAGGGCTAGGTGGCTAACTAATTTCATTTTCATGGTGATTAGTTAGAGAATAATAAAAGCCAAAAACAAGTTGAGCAAATGGTGAGATAAGGTAGAGACCCAGCTGGAGGCATGGTAGCACATGCACTAGTCATCCTAGCTTAGTGGAGGTAGAGAGATGAGGTAGGGTCCTTTAAACCTTTAGTTTGTGTTTTTTGGTAATTTTGTTGATTTGAGTTGAGTGGGGGGTGTGATAGGTTGATAGTGAGTAGTGGGTGGGTAGTAGGGAGTTTATGAGCATGTTTAGGCTTGTTTAGGTGGGTTTTAAGGTAGTTTAAGATTTAAATTTTGAAATAGGTAATGGGTGGGGTTTAGCCCTAAAGCTGAACTAATCATTGATGTTGGTGGTAGTCCACTAACATTAGTTAAGGTCTTCCTACTGATGTCAGTTGATAATTGATCAACATTAGTGGCCTTATTAAAGTAAAAAGGATAAAAATGGTGAAAAAAGAGTTGAAAAGCCATAAGGTCTTAGGGAATAGGCAAATCATGTGGCATAGAGTAGATTTAGATCAGTCAAATAGTGAGAGATTAGCTAAAAGGCCCATTTTAAGAGAGATAGGTCTTAAGGCCATGGTTAAAAAGGTATAAGTTGGATAGTTAGGTGGGTAGATGGCTGAGCTAGCCCCGAAAGATCCCATGTCTACTAAGTGCTACCTACATATCCCAAAAGGGCCTCAGGCCAATGTAGTTCTCCCATGGGATATGGAAAATGGTTAAGGTTGTGGTTAGAAAGGTCTATTGATTAATTTTGTGTGTTTGTGGTTATAGGTGAGGCATGAGTTAACCCTACAAGACCATCTTTTGACACTCTTGACTAGGATCAAGAGAGATATGTCAGTAGACAAGTGGGAGCACATGGCTGCAGTTGATCTTAGCAGAGTTTTGTAGTATTATCAAGTCATTTGAGATGTTAGCTTGATGATCATATTGATTGAGAGGTGGGATCATACCACCAACACCTTTCACCTACCAACTAGTGAGATGGTAGTCACACTAGAGGATGTATATATGATCCTTAGATTACCACTATAGGGTGAGTAGCTTTTTGTATGGATGAGGGATGAGTATGACATCTTTATGGTGTCAATTTTTAGTGAGCATGTGAGTGAGGTTACATATCACTCAACATCATTTTATTATGAGCCTCTGTTTTTGGTGGATGAGGAGGAGCATCATCTAAGCATCTTGATGATGATCAACATCATGGTGTACGCATTGCTAGATATAGATGGTGGAAAATTTTTGATCACCTTGATAGGGATCCTAACTCAGATGATAGAGTAGAGGATAGTTTTTACATGGGGGCCTATATACTTGGCTTAGTTTTTTAGAGAGTTGTGGAGTTTACATCTGTATCGATGTTATAGTTTCTATGTTGGGAACCTATTACCTTGTTGGGCATATAAGCACATCACAGTTATGTGGCCACTAGGACTGTCATCTATGTTGGCAACAAGATTTAGAGTCAAGTTTAGATGATGGTGAGAGGCCATGGAACAATCACAAGCTGATGGTGTTGTGTGGGATATCATGCACTATAGAGGGATATTGGATGACTTGAGTCCAAAAGATATTATCTGGTGCCCCTACTCGATGTATCCATTTTTTATAGGATAGGGGGAGGAGCTCATTGGGTTGAAGAGCACACTATAACTCAAAGGTAGGAGAGTAGGGGAGCTCAAGATGATACCCATGGCACAGTTTAGGAGATAACTTGGCCTTGTGCAAGATGTTCCACCTACTTTCCCCAAATATAGGCATGACGGCATTAAGGTACCAATCCTTATGCCATTGGAGATAGATGGACCTAATTTTGAGGAGTTTCAAATAGGTACAGATGTGGCTGATCCTATATGCACTAAGGCATACTAGGCATGGTGGGCAGGATGACACCCAATTGTACTAGTGAGGAGTCTAGCTCCATAGATGCAGGGTTTGGAAAATGAGAGAGATGTTACAATATTTTCATAGGATTCCTCACATGTAAAGGTCCTAGAGTTATATGGTCAGGTGGGCCATCTTTAAATTCAGGTGGCTAGTCTACAGGGATGAGTGACCTCATTGATAGCTAAGAGAGATTAGTTGAGGTTAACTGCACAAGCATTGGTAGTTGTTCTTCCTCTTCCTTCTCCATAAATAGTAGGATAGGTAGGTGCCATGGGTCCTCCACAGGTTGTATCTCTTACGTGATACAACACTACACTAGATGAGATCACATACTATGAGAGGGATATCTATGAGTTTTTATAGATTCCTAGATCTACAAATTTCAAGGAGTAGGAGCAGTCAGAGACATGGACATCAGGTTCCAGCGCACATAGATGAAGATAGGGAGAGGGTGGTGGTGACACTGTCTCATCACATCCACCAATATTTTGAGGAGGCTGTGTTGATCTTAATTTTGAGAGATATTTTTGTATTTATGATTTTTTTGTATATATACCAGCCTATGAGCTGATGATGCAAGATGTATATGAGAGAGAGATGAGAGATGTTGATATTTGTAAATAAAGTATATTGATTGAGCGTGCGCACACACACACACATATGATGAGATGTTTTATTTGATGTGATGATGATGTAAATGTTATTTTCATGTATATGTTTATGGTTTTGGATGAATGTTTATGATGATGATGTTGGTTTACTATCACTTCCATGTATGTGATGACATATGCATAGTAGATGATATTTTAATGTTTAGCTTTCTCATATGTGATGGTGCATGCATACAATGAAATGGTTGTGTTTATGAGATGAAGGTTTAGTACTTTCCATATGTGAAATGGTATATGCTTGGTTAATTTCTATTTTTATCATGCTCCATATGTGATGGTTTATACTTAAAAATAGATGTTTTGGTCATGGTTTATTTCCTATGTATTGGTATTTAGGAAATTGTAGTTTAGGTGCATTCTTGTATTTACCATATATGTGATTGGTTTCATACTAAAAATGAGTGGTTTAGTCTTGGTTTGTGTCCTATGTATTGGTTTTTGTATTTTCCAAATGTGATGGTATATGCATAAGTGATGGTTTTAGGCATTGTGACATTATTCCTATTTATTATTTAGTTAGGAAAATGGTGATCATGTTGTATTTTGAGCATTTCTCCATATATGTGATGGTATATACTAGAAATGTTTGGTTTTAGGCATTGGTTTTGAGGTAGGTTTAGGATTGAGAGTTGTTATGTTTATGAGTTGAGATGGTGAGTTCTTTTATTGGAAAATGTATCTATAGAAGAAAAGTCAACATGTGAAGTGAAAGGTAAAGGAAAGAGACAAGGTTCTTGTTATTGACACAAACCAAAATAACAATGTAAATAGGCTCTAAAGTTTGAACCTTTTTTATGCATTGCATTAGTTGACCATTTATTAGTTAGAAAATCATGGTTATTGCCTTGTGTTAAGTAAGCTAAAATTCCCTTCAAAATGTGTTTTTGAGGGAAAGAGGGTGTAAAATGGAATAGGAGTAGTGAGGTAGCATAACCTTTGGATTAATAATGGTATGCCCTATTTTTGGGTTACCTGAGAGTGACTATAGACAAGTCCATGACATAAAGTTAGTATGTTGATTTTTTCTTTTGTTTCTTTGTTTTTTATTTTGTTGTGTAAGTTGATCGATGCGAGAAGCTCACAATGGGATGAAGCTAATCAATAAGGAAGCTTATAAATCATATTTTCCTTTGATAGTGGTTTTTTTACTTAGCCATCCTTCAAGGGTATGGTCTAGTCTTTTTTATTTTGCTAGTTTTTAATTGCTATCCTTCAATGGAGTAGTCTATTTGAATGTATATATCCTTCACGGGAGTAGTCTTGTTTTTAAAGATCTAATCATGATTTGGAGTAGTTGATGTATCCCATATTATTTTCTTTTGATTTTTATTTTTTGAGTCTTTTTGTTACTTTAGTCATGGGCAAGTCTATAGAGGCTTGTAGGTTTTTCACATTTTGGGACAAAACCAAAACACTTCATAGGTTAACTAAGTGTGGAGGAGTAAGGGTAAGGTGAAAATAATATGAATATAGTGGGTTTTCTCAAGGGATGAGGTTAAGTTAAACACAAGGTAAAGTGTCGCTTAATTAATAAAATAATGGTCATAAATACAATGCATTTAGAGGTTCAGGTTCTAGTTATCCTTCAAGAGAAGACAAGTGATAAGCTCTAGAGCCATATTTATGAGTTATAATGTAAGTTCCTAGCCAATTGGGAGTGAACTTGCCCTATTTTATCTTTTCTAAGTTATTCACATGTTGATTTTACTTTAAAATAAGATCTCCAATATTAAAATCATGCTCTTTAAGGTTTTTATCATAGGCACATTTGATACACTCTTGATAGATGTGAAGATGGTTAAGGGCTACGAGACAACATTCATCAAGCAGCTCAAGTTGAGCCAAATTTTCTTGGCAAAGTCATCATTAGTTATACTATCTTTTAGTGAAATCCTAAGAGAAGGAATTTGGAATTTATGGGGCAAAATAGCTTCCATCCCATAGACCAAGGAGAAAGGTGTAGCTCCTATAGAAGTGTGAATGCTAGTACAATAAGCCCATAAAACATAGGGGATGTGAATGTGTCAATCCTTACTAGAAATGTTAACCACTTTCATAAGGATTTTGGTCAAAGTTTTGTTAGAGGCTTTAGCTTACCCATTGTCTTGTGGGAAATAGGGTAAAGAGACATTGAGTTTGATACCAAAGGCATCATAGAGTTCCTAGACAGTCTTATTTTTGAAAGACTTACCATTGTCAGTTATGATTTTGTAAGGTACACCAAAATGGCATATGTTATGATGGTTTATAAATTCAATGATTTTATTATCCTTAGTGGATATGAGAGGAATGGCCTCAACCCACTTATTGAAGTATTATTTTGCTATTATGATTGATTAGTGATGAAGATAGGTATGGGGTTTAGTCTCACTAATCAAGTCTAAACCTCATTGAGAGAAGGGCCAAAATTCCTTAGCGACTTGTAAGGCATGACTAGGAACGTCAAATAGGTTGACGTGTTGTTGACATTTGAGATAATGTCTGACATAGTCAGTACAATCATGAGAGATTATTGGCCAATAATAGCCAAGGTGAAGGAAACATTTATAAATTGCATGACTATTAAAATAACCACTATAAATCCCATCGTGAATCTCCTTAATAGTAGAGGGAATCTCTTTAATAGTGAGACATCAAAGGAGGAGACCATCAAAACCCTATTTATAGAGAAGTCCCCCTAGCATAATGTAATGTACATAATGCTTTAAAAATGCACATCACACATTTTGGGAGAGGTCAAGATGAGTAATAAAGTAAGAGAGGTAATCTTTGAGCTGAGTATACCACAAGTCATGTAGATCACTGGTGATATTCCCCACAAAGAGGATGTTGGAGGAAATGTAAGAAGGCAAAGTTAGGAAATATATAGTGATGTAGATTTTTGAGGAAGAGGAGGAAGAGGGTATGTGGGAGGATAAAGAATCCATTATGTCTACAAACTTGTTGGTTAAGAGAGGAATTGTCTACAAAAGTTAATTTTCAAATGATTCTAATAAGATATCTACATGATGTTTGTACCATTGTAGAGTCTCATTCTTGCATAGATAAGAACCATTATCCTGGTTGATGACTAATTTTGAGTCACTAAAAATGGTTATAGATTTGATTACTAAGAAGATAACCATTTAAATCCATAGAATTAAGGCTTCATATTCAGCCATGTTGTTGGTGTAGTCAAAGTCTAGTTCAAATGATAAAGGCATCAGCTCACCATCAAGAGGGATGAGGATAAACCTGACTCCCCCACCATTTTGACATTTAGACCCATCAAATAACATCATCCTTTGATAGGAGATATTATCAGTAGAAATCATGATGATATAATTATTGGGGAATTTGATATTTGAGGGTTGGATATCAAGGAGAGGAGTGATACCTAGTTGGTTAGTGATGGTTTTCCCTTTGATGGACATTTGTTGGATGAATTTTAAATCAAATTCAGCTAGAAGCATAAGCCACCACGTGATGAATTGGTTATGTTAAGGTTTATAGTGCATGTATTTGAGAGGGTCAGTATGGGTGATGACATAAGTTTTATGGTTGAGGAGGTAATGTCATAGTTTAGAAGCTATAAATACCAAAGTAAGGCATAACTTCTCGATATGAGTGTAGCAAGTTTTGTATTCAATAAGCATTAAACTTATGTAATATACTACTTTCTCATGTTGGTGATCATCCCTATGTGCAATCATAGCTCCTAAAGAATGGTCAGTTGAAAAGATATAAAGATAGAAGGGTTGGTTCTCTTTAGGTTGAATAAGGACAGGTGGAGAAAGGAGATACTATTTTAGTAAATCAAAGGCTTCCTCATAATTTTTATCCCAGTGGAAAGGAATTTCCTTTTTGAGAAGATGATGAAAAGGTTGAAAATGATCCAATATTTGAGAGATAAAGTGATGAATTGATTAGAGTTTACCTTGTAGGTTGCAGAGTTGTTTGAGTGTGGTTGGTAGAGGCATTTTGAGGATTACCTTGACCTTAGTAGGGTCATCTTTGATACCTCAAAGAGAGATGATAAATCCCAAGAGCTTTCTGGGAAGAACACCACAGATACACTTTTTTGGATTGAGTCAAACATTATAATGAATAAGGCAAGTGAAATTTATTTTAAGGACCCCCAAATGATCCCAATGAGGTTTATATTTCCCAAGTAAGTCATTGACATAACCCTCCATAATTGTGTATAAGAGGTCATGGAAGATATAAGTCATGGCACACTAATAGGTAGCACCAACATTTTTCAATCCAAAGGGCATAACCTAATAACAAAAGGTTCCCCATGGGGTAATAAAGGTTGTTTTGTGTTGATCATAAGGGGCAACTAGGATTTTATTATATCTTGAGAATCCATCCATAAGTGATAACATCTCATGGTCAGATATTAAATTAATAAGTTGATCAATACTTGGCAAAGGAAAGTCATCCTTTGGATAAGTGAGGTTGAGGTCATAGTAATCAATGCAAATATGGATCTCCTTATTGCTTTCATAATAGGTAAAATATTAGAAACCCATTTCACGTAGTCAATATGTTGGATGAAGTTAATAGCTAGGGTAATTGGAGCTCATCCTTGATAAGGAGAGCAATACAAGGATGTATATCGTGAAGGTTTTACTTAACTGGCTTAACATCATGATTAGTTATAATGTTATGGGTTATGATTGAGGGATCAATACCAAGCATGTCTTTATAAAACCAAGCAAAAGCCTTACTATGGTCAGGGAGAAATGTGGTGTAGTCAGTTTACTTGGAAGAATCTACAAATTGGCCTATTTTAAGAATACAAGGGTCATCATGAGAAGGCCAGTTAATGTCGATGGTTGATTAATTTAACATAACTTGTGTCTCAAAAAGGAGTGATCATTTGATGTAGGAATCATTAGCACCCATATAGGTAAAAATATCATCATCAGTTGCACAAGAGATGGTGTTAATTGTGGGAGAATCCTCATTGATCATATGAGGATGTATAAGAGGAAAGGACCATGTTTCCCTCCCCTGACGATGGGTAAAGGGGCCCGAGTGAATGACATTTATTGAAAAAAATTAGGAGGTATATATATCTCCAATTTAGTGGGTGATGGTGGAGAAGAGGAGTTGAAAGGAGATACATGATCTTTAATGATGGGAATAAAATAATTATTAATGGATTGAGTTGGGTCAACATAACCAATGCCATGCCTTTATTTGACATTATCAATAGTTTGATGGGTAGGGTATTGAATGGATGTTTTAGCACCTTGATCATAACATCATAGGCCAAAAAATTTCCAAGCACACCTATAGAGATAAGTATATACAAATCTAGGCTTTCTTAAGAAGAAAAAATCATGGTTAAACTTTTGAGGTGAAGAGAACGAATTACCCATGACAAAAGATTGATCAATTCCCCCATATGTGAAGTTGGTTTTGAGATGGGGTGGACCATATGGGATGATCATACCAATATGAGGATCATAGTTAGCACTCATGTGAGGTTTTACATACTCTTGATGGGTATGGAACATGTCGAGAGTTAACAAATGATATTTACCAAGTGACAATCATTTGAAGGTTTCCTCCATGGGATACTTGTCCAGACCTATTTAGCTGGTATAGGTGTGTCTAAGGTAGTATAACTTGTGGAGGTGATGATGTGTTAAAAGGAATAAGAAAATCATTTGTGCTATAGGTCATGTTACATGTATTTAATGGAGGTGGGTCGATGGGAATGACATTAACTTGACCAATGTATTCAAACTTAACACAATGGTGTAATGTGGAAGGTACACATGCCATTGCACATATCTATAGTCACCAAATAAGTATGTTGTATTAGAATTCACCCTCTATAACATAAAATGGCCTAGGAAGGGTATGAGGACCCACATGGATGTGCAAGACCATGGTGCCAATAGTTGTGGCAATATAGTCATTAAAAGAATGTAACATTACATCCATTTGTGACAAACAATTATCAGGGAGTGATAATTTATTGTGTGGGTTGAAATGATGTTGATACTAGATCCCCCATCGATCATAACTCTCTTGACATGATTTTGATCAATGTAGGTAGTGATAAAGAGTGCATAATCTTGATCTTCAACATGCTAAGAGGGGATCTTTGAATCACTAAAGGAGATCACAGAAATGGTGTTGAGAGAATTGGTGAAGGATACACGGGGTTAAGGGGCTTCATGTTGAACTTCAACCACTTATAAGGCACTAATGAGAGCCTATAAATGTTGGGATGAGTTTTGAAATAACTCATACAGAGACATATTCAGTAGGGATTGGTGAAGTTACTTCACCATGGAGTTTTGGATAACTCTTGTTGATGACTATTGTGGGACACCCAAACTGGAAATCTTGGGATTTGAAGAGGGGATGTACTTTGTAAAGGGGTGAACCCAAGGTGTAAAGACCTTTTCCTTTAATTTCTCTTTCTAATTTTGTGATCGTGTAGTCACATTGATCATGTTAATCTAAAATATAGGTGGAGGTGATAGAGAAGGTACAATAAAATCTTTTGGTTTAATGTGAATGGGGGTTTTATGAGGCATTGTGGATGTTGAGAGTTGAATTTTAGGATTTTTAACTAATTTAACACCTAAGAGACAATCAACATCTTAATGGTGATGAATTATTGTTGTGAGAGCTTTTCAACTCTTAGTATCATGTCCTAGAGAATGATGATATAAACAAACTTATGAATCATTGAACCATAATGGTTTTGGTCCAAGAGGATCAAATGGTTTGATGGGGGGAAGATTTGTTACTGATGTTTTCAATAACTAGCATAGACAGAATACCTTCGATCCTTGAAATGGGTTAACACTCATTGTCATAGGTGGAGTGGACACCTTTTTGAGTTGGTGATGGGTGTATTCTTGTGTGACACCCTTTTAGGTGGTGGTGAACCCACATGTTTCACTTCCACCTTTTTAAGTTTGGGTAAGAGGGTGCTAGATGTTTAAGTTTTGTGAGGTGGTAATGGAAATAATGGAGGTAATGTCACTTTATGTTTCACATGGGTTGGCAACACTCCCACCAAGGTAGAGGGATATGGACCCAAAATAGATGGTAAAGTTGAAGGTGGAAGAAGTGTAGATCGGTAAGGTTTTGGGGTTTTAGCTTTCTTTTTTGGTTTAAGGAGAGAGATACCCCCTTATTATTGAGGTGTTAAATCTAACTTCATATGCATATGAACTAGATTAGAAATTGGTCATTTTCCTAAAGACCTCATCTATTTCAATGTGGCAGACGCATGTGAGGTGGAAGGCTATGAAGTAGAAGAGGAGGCTTCTGAAAGCTTATGTGAAACAATACACACCTTATCAAAAAAATATGATAAATGGTTATGAGAGGGTTAGCAGTGAAGGGAGATACTCTTTATGTTGGATAGGGTGTTTCAAGGTGATCCCAAAATGTCACTTGATCTAATTTCTTAGAATCAAGGAATTCAAGATTTTATACTAAACTTGATAATGGTTTAGATGTCATTGGTGTGGGTTTAACTTGTATGTATTTGGATGATTGAGAAAGAGGACATTTATTTTCCTCTTATATTTCAATCCAAAGATAGGAAAAAGTTAAAATAGGGTCATCTTCTTTAGTAATAGATGAAGTATGTTCCTCTACAATAGGTGGAGAATGAGGAGATGAGGGCTCCTCAAGGGGATAAAAAAATGGTATGCTTTTTCCTTCAACATGTGGATGAGGAATAGGCAAGGTAAGATCCTCCATGTGTAAGAGGAATAGAAAGTTGGGTTGGTTTGGGGGATGTTCAATGGTTTACTTCATCAAATGTTAAAGTGGAGAAATCCAACTCATCTATTTGTGAAAGAGGAGTGGATGAGTCACTTTATTTTATGGGTTGAAGAGGAAGTAATAAAGGATTTATCTCATTATTTATTTGAGGGATAAGAGAACCATGATCTCCATTTTTAAAAGTGAAGGTGAGGTAATTGGTGACTCCTCATGGGGTAATGTGAGTGGTAAATGTTGCTCTTCCTCACATGGAAGCGGAAGAGGAGAAATAAGTTCTTCTATCAAAAGAGGACATGGAGTCAAATTAACTTCTACCATTTGTGGGTTAGGAGTAGGTAAAATAGGCACCTCCTTTTGTGGCAATGGTTGGGTTAAGGGAAGGATCAAATTGACTGTATGAATCTTATGATTTAAATAAGTTTGATGAGTAGTGTGGACTATGTTTTCGTTGGGTGCGTGATTAGGGAAGGGTTGTTTGAATATGTCCATATTCTAGTTTGGGGGAGTATTTGGATTATTTAAAATAAGATCACCCCTATCTAGCATATTTTGGACAATATTTTTAAGATTTTTGAAATCATTGATGTTCTGGCCTTTGGCGTGATGATAGTTTTAAAACTCATCCTCTTTGAACCATGTTAGAATGGGTCAAGAAGGATCAAATTGGACTAGAGTTTTGATGGTAGGAAGGTTGTTAACTCCTTTGTTGAGTAGCTTTTCTAAAACAGAGGTGTATTACTACCCAATAAGAGTATAATATCATTGCTCATACCATTGTTGAAAGAGCATTGTTGGGTTGATTGGGTTTGATTGCATTGAGGGTTTATTTATGCTTCTAGAAGAAGCAGATTTCATAACCACACCTTTTACAAACCCTTTAGATTTTAGATTTGGATGGGAATTTTTAGATGAAGAAGGATTTTTTGATTTAGAATTAGAATTTTTAGTAAATAATTTGATCCTATCCTCATCTATGGCTTGTATTAGCTTTTGCGCCATTGTGAAAGATTCATCAAATGTGCAAAAGGTTTGCACCCAGAGTGTGGATGAAATATGTTTTGCACATGCTCTAGAAAAGAGATCAATAAGCTCAGGTTGAGGTAGGGAGAAGGAGAGTTGGTTTATGAGACGTCTCCAACAAGCAAAAAAATCAACAATAGCTTCATCATCAAATTTTAGAATATAATAAAGGTCTATTATGGAATCCTTTTTAGAGATATTAATGGAGAATTGATTAAGGAAAAGTTGTACAAGTTGAGTGAAGGATAGTAGTGAATGGTGTGTGATGGAACTATACCTCTCCAAAGCAACTCTTGAAAGAGACATGGGGAATGTGCAAAATAATAATGCATCATCATGTCCTATTAAATAGCAAGCATGTATGAATGCTCGTAAGTATTGTTGTGGGTCATCTTAGCTCTATAAAAGGGAAAATTTTGGGAGTTCCCATTGGTTTGGGTATGGAATAATTGGTATAGAGGGGTGAATGGGTGCATTATAGATCTGATCATAAGATAGAATATTATACAATCCATATATATATGTTTTAAGGTTGCTCATTTTATCCATGAGCATTTTGATGAGGTCGAGAGGAGGATTCTTTTGAGAAACACCTCTTACATTGTAAGGAAAAGAATAAGAAGTTAAAGGCATATATGACACTACCTGTTGTAGTTGTGTTGACACAACATAAGGATAGTGAGTCAAAGGTTGAGCCATAAAAATAAATGGGGCTTTCCCAACTGAAGTAAAGGCAATGTTTTGATTTGTGGTTATGGGTTAAGTGGAAGGCATATTTATGCTTGGTGAGGGGTGAGTTATGATTTAGATGTTAACATGTGCAAGAGTTGATGGAATAGGTATCACCAAGTTCTAAAATAGGGTTGAAATAGATTTCACCCCTTGTGCTTGTGAAGGTAAGCAAGTTATGATAGGGTGGAGGTTGGATTGAACGATGGGTGATATTTCACTCTAAACATCAAACACAATTGGGTTATTGGTTGATGTGATGGTTTGGGTAACCATGGAAGGTCCAACCAAAACTAGACTTGATGCCATCAATGATGTTGGCATTTCAAGGAGTGGGTCACTTGAAGAGGTTCAAGTTTGGCTTGTAACAAGGTATTTTTGGAGAGTGATTATATTACGATCAAGAAATTGAGCAAAATCTTGATTACCTATTACTGCAATAGGAATTTGATTAGGACTGGGCATTCTTACCATATCTTGTTCCATTGTGGATTCAGAAGCAAAAGGGGAAGGTGGAAGCGGTTGATGGCTTGCATAATCAACAAGTGTCTTTGCTTGGCTTCATGTTAAAACCATGTAAAAGAATACACTAACAGTCTGAATACACTATGTTAAGGTCAATTTGAAGGTAAATGAGGTTCAAATAAAGTTTAAAACATTGTGTGAAGTTGTTGTTTAAAGAAAACTGTAAATTTAAAAATTTACACAGTCACTAACATCAATCATTTATGATTGATGTTGGTTGGGACAACTACCGATGTCAGTTATATATAGCTGATGTTGATCATTGTGGAAGTCTAGAAAGTGTAAAAAATGAGTTTTTGGGATTCAGAGAGTGAAATCCAAATGTTTGAGAGGTCTTAAAGAATATGTATGAGAGTGATAAACACTCCAGAAGTCTAATTTTTAGAGATTATTCAACTTTTATATTTATCAAATTTGCTTTGATCTTGTGAATTAGAAAAGAAGCATCCTTATTGACTAAAAAATAAAAAAAATGAAAATAGCATACAACCACTAATATTAACTACTAGAGATTAATTTTAGTCATGTTGGATTATACCTTAAATAGAGAATGAGAAGAAGAATTCACTATTGTAGGTACTATAAAGTAGTCAAAGGATGGTTTTAGGTAAATTTTGGTTTCCAAAAAGTATCTATGTTAGACCAGGTATGTAGCCTATGCCAGGATCTTGTTTTCCCCACTTCATGAGCCTAAAGTTGAGCCAGGTCACTTAGCCAAAATATACCATTTGCCTAGAGTTTATACTCTACTAGAGAATAGAGTGGACTCTTCCCTTGGTAATGACATCCATGTAGAATAACTGGGTAGGGTAAGATGATCCACCAAGGGATGAAATCTTGATGGGCCTTGCCTCAAGTATGTTGAAGTGCTTATTTTGTGTTTGTGGTTTGGATGTGTAACATTTGTGACCTACGATTTATTCATAATGCTTTAATTAACTAGATGTGTTAATTATGCAATAGACAGAGAATGAAATGCAGTATGTTTTAAACCTAAATTGAAATTATGTTAATTAAGATGAAAACAAAGAGGAATATGAAAAGAGGATGATTTTCACTATCCTATCTATGCATGCAGAAGAAAATAATTCTTTTTAACTTGAAAAATATATTAAGTTTATTTTGTGAATCAAAAAGAATGATAGAAAGAGTGAAGAGATCAATTTACTACTTATGAAACAAGAAAATTAAGAAAATTACATTTTTCTTTATTTTTTTCCTTTTTTCTAAGCAATAAGAGGAGAAAGAAAGTGAAAGAAATGACAAATTCACTACTGTGCACTTAAATGAACACTTAAAAAGCATACAATGAACTAAAGGAAAACTCTACGGGTCCCACCAGGCATGCCAAAAATGTTTCAATTATTTTTGATTAAAAATATGAAGTGAGAAATAAAGAAAGAAAGGTTAGGGATTAGTGATTATATGTACCCAGATTGGTGCACACCATATCTACATGAAGTTGGGAACTACTCTTTGGCTAGGGAGGACCACCTTTTTTATAAGTTGTGTGTAGCAGTCAGTATCATAAAGCAATCAAAATATGATTTTGGTTTGTTAGAGGGTTATTCAGGCTAGTTTGGGGTGATTTGGGTAAAAGAGTAGTCACCGACATTGGTAGTGTAACCAATGTCAATAGTGGCAATGCGATTGACATCAGTAGGATAATTGATGTTGGTAGGGAAAATGGAGTCATAAATTTAAAGAAGGCTTTCCTGAGTGTAGGAAAGGATATTTGATAAGTTAAAGTGGTTGGAAAAGAGTCATATGAGGGGTTAGAGAGAGGGTAAGAAGTTTCGGTGAGAATTTTGGTTTGGTTAAGGTAGAGGTATGGAGATGAAGGAATTTTCCAACTCCTCAGGGATGGATGGGACGTGTGTAAATGCTAATAAAAAATAATTAGAATTCATATAATACAGGGATGCTTATATGATATAAGCACCTAAATAAATACTCTTAATAAAGATTTGTTAAGGTGACTGACCAAATGGAGATGAGTGTGTGCCACCTATTCACCATAGTTTGAGCTCTTTGCACAATGAATAGATTTTAGTTCAAGATTTGACTGGTACAGAGAAGCTGAGAGCCTGGTTACATTAGAAAATCACCTAAATCTTTTTAAGAGTGATTTCAATCTCTTGAGTGAGTTTTTTCTTGAGAGATAGAATGTTTGTGGGGGCTCAAAATGGGTTTATAACATTGCTTAAGTAACTGACATTGATGATCCCACCAACATTAGTCTCAGGTTAACCAATGTCAGTTGAGGGTTGATTGATGTTAGTGGCATAAGAATAGGTCAAAAGGGCCATTTTTGGCTCCTTTCTTCCATTTCTGCATGCCAAGTGTGACACCCATTAGGAAATGGCCAATATGCGAGGTTGGGTATAAGGTAATTAGTTTATAGGGTAAGAATTAGTTATTTGTGGGAGACGAAGTCTAGTGGTGACTCACATGGGGAGAATTCATCTTGTCGTAAGGTCGCTAAGCAAGGTGGCACAAGGAATATTCAATTAATCTTAATTAATTAAATATGTGGGGTAAAGGCATGGGTTAGGAAGACTTGTGACAAATTGGGTCTAAGGGGGGTTTCGACACAACACGTTATACACTTGTGTAACATAATTTTGGTGTCTACATAGCAATTAGTCATCCTACTTTTCATGAGGAGAATAATTCCTTAGATATGAATCACACCTTGGTTGATACATTAGGCCCTTGGTGGACTTATTCACTATTCTAGGGTCATCCACTCTTTACTACATCTACTTCTGATCCATAGTCAACTTCAAAAACTATGTTACAAGATATTGGATGGATTTAGGTAGTTATAGACTCTAGTGGGGATTTTTATCTCCCTTATCTTCTTTACTATTTTTTAAGGAAGGAGTTTTATTCTACATGTTTTCTCCTTTTCTCTGATTTATGGGAGTTACATTGTGTTTGTGTACCTCATCAATCCTTATTACCAAGACCCAATTCTTCTAACCACCTAATCTAAATTTCAAGGGGTGTTAGTGTAAGTTTTATCCCACTTTTAGTTATACATACATGGTTTTTAGTCATCTTTCTTAGGGTTGTTAATTTCATTAAGGAAACATACACTTAATATGTTTATTGATTATGTGTTAAGTTGTTACCAATATGTTTTCTAATTGTGAGTTGAGTTGTTACCTTTATGGTGACCTAATATCTCACTATATAATGTACCTTCTTTGTACTTTTTGGCTAATGCCTAATAAACATGAATGAATCTCACTTTTGTTTTATATATTGATCTCACCTATCTTAGAGTTTTCATGTAATCTATGATGTTTAGATATCCTATAACAATCTGATGACATTACCCTCTTATAACTATCATAGTGACCCCCATTTAAATTTCAAATATAATCACAATTGTGTATAAACATCAATCTCAACTGAGAATGTGTCTTGAGTAATTGTGGATAATAATGAAATAAGTTAAGGGACATTAGGCTCAATTGATAATACATTGAAGAGTGTAAAATAGTTAGTTTTAAGAGAGATTTTAGGGTAAAAAATACCACCAATTCATAGATAATAAAAAATCAAGAACTTTTGAAGAACATGACACTCAAACAAAATTTATTGATCAAAAGTTATAGCCTTTTTAAGATTTAAGCTCACATAAAAATTTTGGAGATAGTAGTGTAAAATTTAAGATGCACAAATTTGAGAATTTTTTTCATGTGAAAATAGTTGGAAAAAAATTTCCAAGGAAAAGTTAAGCCCCTTTGGGTTGGCCATGACTAAGGGCTTATTTCCCATATGACCCAGGGGTTAAGGCCTTTTTGAGTGACCTTGATTGATGTGTGTGTTACATCATTGAAAAAAATCCCATTTTCTATCATCACATTTTAGGAAAGGCCCATGGTGATTGAAGAATGCATGAATGCATGTGGTAGGCTACTTACATCATCATAAGGTGGGAGGTCAGGCCTTTGAATTTTTGGAATCATAGATACACAATAGCATGACATGTAAGGGAATGTAGTTTAGGCTACACTATGTCATCATAAAAGAGGATTTGACTGGCAAACTGGCTACCTCGTGAATTCATGAAAACACATGTGGTTGCATGTATGGGGATTTGGTTGATAGACTATTTAGCCCATTAAGTCACAGTCACATGAATATAATAGTCACTACATTATCATGTAGTCAGTGGATGGGATACTAGTTCAATGAACCTAATGGGCATAGATGCAAAGATGTAAATTGGCACATCATTGTGTCATTGAAAGTGGGTAATCTTGGGTGTTCGGGAACATGAAGGCATGGATTACATGTAGGTACAAAAAAGGACAATTTTTTCCAAATTTTTTCTAAGTCCAAATTTATTAATGTAATGACCCAAGTGGAGAGAACGTTTACAAGAAGAATCCAAATCTGAAAAAATTGGCTTAGCCTTCTACAAAACTAGCAATTACCTATTTGATAATCTACAAAACCTAAAAACTCAAAAACCATTTTATGATTGAATATTATGGTGGTAAAAAAACACACAAACCAATAAAACTACTTGAAACCCTCCAAAAATGGTTGAAAATGGTTATCATAAAACTAAGTCATGTTTATAGTCCATCCTAAGGTTTTGGCACCCTCTAAATCCAACAATGCTATCTATTTTTCATCTAAAGACTTTTGATATAAATATTTTCATGTATTTTCAATAAACCCCACCAAACCCTTGAAAACTAAAATCACAAAAAATAATAGTTGTATAGTGTAAGGATATCACAAATATTCAAATAGAAAATGAATATTAGAATGGATATGATACCATGTCATATTGCACCACAATCAACTAAATAATGAAGCTTACATGGAGGACCTATATGGAAAAATTTCATAAAATCTTAAAACCCTCATGAGAAACAAACTTGTCTCACCAAAGAGAAGTTGTAGAAAGAATATTTTGCATTAGCCAAAAATTACATGGTAAAGTTCCTTATATGTGTAAAATATACATGGCCCAATATCTTCATGCAAGTGAGATCATTTTCCACTAAGAACCTTTATTAAACCTAATCAAGTTGACTAGACTATGTAAATAAACCCCAATGGGACAAAAGTCTGCACTAAGAAAATTAGAGGACTAAATGCTAAAAAATTATGTTATTCCTATGGGATTTGGATACAAATATTTTCTTCTCTTCTTTGATAAATTAAAGATCATTTGTCACTAAAAAAATTTCTTATGCTTTTATGTATTATGTGTCTCCTTTTGCAAAAGGTTTTAATATTTTATTTTTGTTTTGGTGTTACCTTGAGGGTGACATTGGAAACTTTATCTTTCCATCTTGGATATGTCTCTTTTTTATTTTTTTAATTAATGAAAAGGGTGATAGAACCCATAACCATTTCGTAAAAATAGATAAAAATAGTAATATTTTTTTATAAGGATAAATGTAAATTTTTTATATGATCCCAAAACTTGGTACAATCATGCATAAATATACGTAGGAAAGTGTATACAAAGGAAAATATAGCTGACCTATTAACTAATCCTAGCTCAAAGAAGATAAATCCTGCTTACACTTCCATTTGTTGATACATTTAGACATTTAGGGTCATGACCAAGATGGATCTACTAGACCTAACTAAGGGGTCTCTTATCACAATAACATCATTAAATAGTGCTAAAAATCCTTTAGTCAAGAAATGCTATGTAATAACTATAGCTAAGTCCTATGTTTTCATATTTATTATGTACATGTAAGTGAATTAACATCTAATCTAGTGCTCACCAAAGATTATGGCACACATTGGGGGTAACAAACATAAAAATTAAACATGCATATAAGATCTATACTCAATCTAATGTATATGAAATCTTAATGCATGGGAGAGAAGTACAAATGGTAATCTATCTACTTTAACAAAGGAATAACAAAGTTAGGAATACTTACCTTTGAAGATGAACCTGACAAGCCTCAATATCTCCCTTCCTTGGTCAAAGTGCTTCACAAGGGTTTTTGTGGTATGTAAGGATACTAAAGATAAGTTATCCCTATGATACATAATTTCTCTATGTATCCAAAAGTCTTATTCACAAGATAAGATATGTATCTCCAAATAAAGTATTGAAACCCTAAGTAATGGTAATTAATTACAATGGTGGATAAATATATGCATAATACAATATTATTATTCTTATCTTATCTCTCATAAATGGATTAATGAATGTGTATATATATTTGAATCTAAAATTAAACCTTTTAGAACATTTATCCAATAAGATCAGCCCAATTTTAATTTTTATCATTAATTGACAAAAACAAGTTAGGTCTTGGTCTAGGTCAACCAAGGCTGACCTAGACTCATGACGTACAAATGTTTATTAGAATACAAGATTGGCCCAAGCTGACATTATTTGGTAAATGTCAAAAAGTGTATTAGACTTAAGTAGGGTATAAATAAGGTGGTGAATTATATAGATGAGTGTATAAAGGAGGATTAAAATCTTACAGAAGTGTATAGGAGATGTTTATGTAGATATGTAGTGGTGGTATAGGGGAAAACAATCTTGTAAAGCACTAATGGTCTACCCACCTCTTTCCCAATGCACCCTTTAAGGCATGCACTTAAAGAGATTGAGACTCAATGGGTTATTATAAGAGATAAAGCATCAATAATTAATAAAGTTTGAAAATATTATGTGTATACATATGCCCCACTCGAATCTCATCACTGGTCATGTAGGTGTAACATGGGATGGTGCTTTAGGAAAAGAACATAACAACATACAATGTTAAAGCTAAATAAATTATAGTATAATGTGAAATAAGATAAATGAAATGAAATAATTGAAAAATACATACCTTTACTTACCCTATTGTTGTAGATAAA
>JARHVA010003225.1:577500-615000 GCA_037957365.1 Torreya grandis
AATCGATACACATGAATGATATTTAGACTTTGGTTTAAAGTAAACTAAGTATCCAAGGATATAATTGACTGAACACTTAGGCTTACCTATGAACCAATATATAATCTCAAGTTTTAACCATATGTATGATTAATATATGGAAGGAATATAAGGTAATAAAGGGAGATCCAAAGTAAGTACAATTAGATGTCTTGTTTGCTAACTGATCATATGGTAAAGAAATATTACTAAGGAGATCAAGGATTGTATAACCAAGTCACAAAAATAGTTATCTAATTTTTAAGTGAGATAAGATAACAAAAGGTCATTGTAAGAGGAAAATAATCCATGAAAGAATTTAAATCATAAAAATAAGTGTGAAATCATGAAAATAATTATAATAAACCATAATAAAAAGGAAAGTAAATGAAATCATATAAAACACATAAAGCATAATATAAAGATCCATGTAAAATGGATAAGTGAAACTAAATTTGATACATAATCAAGTAGATAAGATTTATAAAAATGGATCACAAATACAATCCAAATTCATAATGTATAATAATATGAAATAACACCATGTCATGTTTACAAATACTAATAAAATTTCCCATAAATATTATCTATGACATCTAAAATATCTCTATGAAGTTGGATCCTGATGGAATCTAGAGTCTCATCAATACTCATGGAAAATTATTTAAAGACTTCATTTTGAATATCCTCAACTGAAAATGTAGTTGTATCCAAAGTATCATGCTCATGAGGTATATAATACATAGGATAATCAAGGAGAGGAATAGGTTACCAAATAGGAATAATATTTATAGGGAAAGAAGGAGGTGCCACCAATAGATAAGAAAGATCCTTATTGTGTGGGTGACCTATAAAAGGAGGAATAACTAGTGTTAGTGTCAATTGAGTTTGATTCCAAAGGTTACACTAGAGAATATGACAATGATTGATATGATGTGTACCACACTAGGGACAAAGATAGTATACCTCATCATATTTAGGGATACACTCAAGTAATAACTTAGAAGGAGGTATAACCTTATATTTGGGCTAAGAAGTGGTGGGATGCAATGTGTCAACATACTGTGTATGTTTTGATAATGATTTGAAGAGTGGTTATCTTTCCCATAGAAGAAACATATAAATTTGTTAGTAGGCTTTGGAGGCCTACTAACCAAAGAGGTATAAGGAGAAGCCAATGGTGACTGATATAACTAATAGTGTTTGGTCTAATGACCATAAACTTTGTGGATATCACAATAAAGTTGATCAACCCATTTTGTGGGCATGGGATGAAGATGAAAAAAAGGGATAAGGCCATCTCTAAGGGAAGGTGAGGCCTGAATAAAAATTGAACTAGGCTCAACTGAAGGTAGACCAAGAGTAGAAAATGGGCTCAATTAAAGGTAGAGTGGGAGTATAAACCAAACTAAGATCAACTGAAGGTGAGTTTAGTCACATATAAAGATTAAGAACAATAGATAACATCTATGTGGGAAGAAAACTATAAGGATATTGGTATTTATAAAAATGGTAAGGACATGTCATGGAGTGATTAGAGGCTCTATAGAAATTGGAGGTGTACCATGTGAGTAATCCATCTCTACCCTATGAAAAATAAGAAGACTACAATTAGGGGATATATAAGAAGGAATGTTAAAAGATCAATGAAAAAGATTGAAATAAATAAGTGTGATATTAAAGAATTTTGGCATTCCTAGATTGGATAAGTTTGGATAAAAATGGGTCATATAAATTATAACCATCATCATATTCAAGTGTATATAAGTCAATGGTACATGTAGGTATGACTTCATCATCATAGGACATGTGATGGATATAATGTCTAGTCTTGGTTAAGACAATAGGTATACCACTGATAGGTGGTTGACAATATTAAATTGTAAAGAGGGAGAAATTTGGGAGATGATATGAGGAGATAGAATGGAAGTTTTGATCTTTGGGCTAATCTCATCTAGATCATCATCAATATAATCTATGAGGTTATGTTGTATGTTCTTGATTAATTCAGGGTGAACATTATAACCTCGAGTGGAAATGACTGAATAATTGAAATTTTCTGATTCACTAAATGAGATACTAGGCAAAGTTTTAAGGGTAGGAATTTTAAATACATCACATTCTTGGAATTGTTCAAAATTCTAAGGGTTCATGTCTCTTTGAATCTTATAAATAGTTATATTATGGGGGAATTTGACACATTGGCACATAGATGAGGTGAATGCTCTCATATGATGAGTCTAAGGTCTACCAAATAAGATGTTGTAAGATATGGGAAGTTAAAGATCATAAATATCACACTAATGGCAATAGGAGGGATGGAAATTAGAATACACATGCAACCTAGATGAGGCATTTACCTTATATCATATCCTTAACATGTGCTACGTGTAGACTTGAGGTTACATTTAGAATATCCAAGTGTCTTAATTAAATCAATGGAGGCAACATAAGTATCTAAACCTTCATCAATTAAGGCACACTTAACTTGGATATCACCAATTTGGATGTTAATGAATAGAGGAGGATCATCTGAATGAAGAAAAATCTTGTTTGGAATCATGGAAGTGATAATAAACTTAAGGAAAAGAGAAGTTTACATTGTTTCATCAACATGTATGGAATTTTTTTCACATTATTAAAGGATACTATATTTGGATCCAAACAAGGTATCTTCACATCCTACCAAGAGAGGATGAGGGATGTTAATTTCAAACAATAATTGAATTATATGGTTTCTATGATGCATGAAAGTTCACATTAATTTTAGGAAAGGTATTTGAGATGGGAGATGAGAAATTTACAAAATGGGATCCTATTATTCATAACCCTTGAGAGGATTTCTAGATATAGGTGCATAATGTTGAAATAGATCCTATGAAGGAGGGTTGGAAGTGAAATTAATTTTGTATTGATAGGGTGTAGTTGGTTTGGTTTTATTACAAATAGTTTTATTGAATTGAGGTGGTGGGATGGTTGGTTGATGTATTTATTATGGTTGGGTTGAATAAATACTATTGGAAGTTTTGGGAACATTATCTTGTTGTGTAGATGTTATGGGAAAAGTAAAGATAGTATGAGAGGTATAAAAAAGTTAAGTTGTTGAGAGTGGTGCTTAGAAGGTTATAGTATCCCATTTCCCCAACTCCATTAGATGGGATGGGGAAGTGCCTAGAATGAAGCATAATGGTTGAGATGTCTGATCCATGGGTGTTGAATTAGAGTTAATAAAAATAAATAATCTTCACATGTTATTCATATTAACTACATTTCATTCATTATTAGTAAGGTTAATAATAATTTAAATATTGTTTTTATAAATATTAGGCTTGTAAATGCTATCTTGATGGTTGGGAAGAGGATATTTGTATATAGCAAGATGATCATTAGCTTAATTTAAAGTTTGGTTTTTGTTTTTTATTTCATTGGATTCAAAATATATGTCATATGATTATTTATGATTATGAATAATTGTTTCATGATATAATTTTGAACCAAGAATAAAATCCATACCTAGATTACATAATTGCCTACAAGTCTCATGAGAGTGGCCCCAACTTGCATAAAACCAACAAAACTTTCTTGGATCATACCATGATTTCATTGGATGAGTGGGGTCAAGATCTCATGGTAGAGGTCTTGGAAGATGATTTTGAATCATGGATAAGGATAATGGTTTGTGGATATTAGTGTTTTTCATCTAAGAAAATGTAGTAGTAGGAGTGTTTTTTTAAGGGGGAACATGCTCCATAGAATTTTTGGGAACAATTACTTAAATGTTGTGAATAGTGTCATAGGTATCTATAAAACTATCATTATTTGCATGATGGTTTTTATTTTTAATGAGAATACAAGTGCCTATTTTATGTTAAGATTGTTAAAATTGATTCATGAGTAATTATTATCTCTTAGTTTAGTCAAGTGCTTCTTCCAAAGTTCTTGGAGAGAAAGTCCTAAACTAATATTATAATTTGGGGTAGAGATATTTAGTAAATAGGTTGAAAAGTATATAATATGCCATATTATTCTTATATTTCTTAGACAAGTTCCTCCATAATTTGATGAAGGATTGTACCATTTTAATTTCATTTTTTTTTCAATTTATAAAGTGAGCTAAGTTGTTTTCAAGAAGATCAATAGTTTGAAGTTTTTATACTAGTGAGTCAACCAAGTCTTCAAGGGTAGTGATAGAAAGGGTTTTTAATTTATTATAACAATCCAAAGAATCTCCTAAGACTATTTTAGCTAATAGTTTGGTATCATCAAAGGTATTAAGTTTGACTTAATCTTTATAAAGGTTACCAAATGTCTTTAAGTGTAATGTGGAATCGGTAGACCTATTATAGGTTATGGTGGGTGTGATACCTTATATGTAAATATTAGTAATGAGATGTAAAAGAGGTTCATTTTGTAGATGTTTGATCATTTTATTAATTAGGGGTGGTTGAGAGATAAGGTTACCATGGGAATCCCTAAAGTGGGTGGGGGAATTCAAATTTTACACTCTCCATGAAACCTATTGAGGTTGGTTTTGAAGGTTAATGAGGTGGTTTTGCATCTACATCATTTGATTTTCATTATTTATTTGAAAATTATGAATTTTATTGAGTTTATTAATAAGCATTTATTAGTTTGGGCAATATTTTTACAAGTGTTTGCAATGTGTGATGCATTAGTATTAGTAGTATTAATTCATTGAGTTACACAATGTGTATTAGCATGCACCATACTAGTGGCCTCATAAGAATTGGTATAAAAAGAAGAAATAGTAGCGTAGTTAACATTGGTCTTGCTTATAATAATTCCAAAATTCTTCATAGATTTAATACTAAATGGATTCCCCTAAAGCCTAACTGGATGAAACTTAACTTTGATAGGGCCTCCAAGTCTGATGGTAAAGCCAATGGAGGAGGAATTATAGGAAATGACAAAGGGTGGATGATTGACATATATGCTAGTGAAATAGGCTACTAGAGCAATAACTATGCTAAAGCAATGGATCTCTTATGGGGGATAAAACAGGCTATATGCCTAGGTATAAGGAATTTGAGTATCCAGGGGGACTCTAAAATGGTCATTGATGCAGTTAATAAAGCATCAAATGTGGGCATTAAGTTAAAAGATATCATTAGGGATATTCAATTTATTCTATAGAAGTTTACCAGAGTTGATATTTCACATATTTATAGAGAGGGGAATAGTGTTGCTGATGCCTGTGCCAATCTCAGCCAACAATTTTCAAATTAGCGATGTTGGCACCAAGTAGTTCATATCCCTTTAAAAATTAGGGATATTATCCAAAATGAAATGAATTTTTAAGGATGATTCAGACATATGAGAAGGATAGCTATATTAGTTGGTCTATTTGGAGGGTGCCGACGTGGAACTTGGAGTTTGATGCCTATTGTACTCTATTGATAATCATTCCCAATTTATTATACCAATGTGTTAAGGTGAGTAGAAATCATTATGGAGATCACCAAGAAATGATTTTTAAGCATGGGAGGAGTAAATGGCATATCTACATGATATTCTAAAGTATGTGCTATCACATTATCATTATGCATATTCGGGAGCAAGGGTTTGAAACCACTTTAACTATGAAGGTAAAAATTGGGAATTCTCCTGGTATAGTCTGTAAATCCAAAATGGGGGCCGATAGAATTTGAATGAAACTAGTCTCCTACTATGAGTTTAAAGATAACCCCTTGGTCTAGCACTACTACAAAGAGGGTGGGATTAGTCCCTACCTGGAGAGGCTCAATGGATTTGATGAAAACCTATCTAAATAATTCATGAGGTCTTGCTTAAATAGGTGAGTCACTGTTGGAAGAATTAGCTTTAAGATTTTTGAAAAGGTGATAGCTATGGCTATAGGCATGTCCACACAGGGGATGAAGCTACAAAGGAAAACAAAAATCATGGACCTCTCCAGCCAGAAGTTGTTTCTGGGAGAAGGTGAAGAACTTGCTCCTTACCAAGGAGGATTTGATCGAGATAAATTACTCGAGCTATGGGATGGAGTGTGCTTCATCCTCATGAAGTATTTAATGTTGGAAGGATGATTCACTAGGTTCTATAATTATCATCTCTTGCTTTTAAATCATTTCAGGAGTAATGCTCTCATCAATTTTCCCTTTTATCTGCTCTCCTCCCTAGAACATTCTATCCTTAGGGTGAGAGTAAAATTGGCAAAAAAACTTGATATGAATCCTATCCCCCTCCATCATGGCCTCATTTTATATTTGTATAATTTCCACCATGCCCTTAAGCCATCCAAGACTATTAGAATTGATAGTGGGGATATTTATTCTAACCCTTTGGCTGGTGATGCTGTCGATGAACCCTGTCTTTCCCTTGTCTCTACCAAAACTAAAGAAGTCCCCTTTTCTACTCCTAAGGAGACCCCCATTGACACCCCTATCTCCTTTATGAGCATGAAGGGAAAGAAAATGAAGTTTTATGTTGGTGAAGAGAGTATTGGGGAGACCACTATGGGGACCCATAAAAATCTTTGTAGGACCACTAGGGGTCAAGGTGGTAAATCCCATATGTCCACTAAGGTTAGTAAGGAGGGACTCTCCTTCAAAGTTCGATGGTTGGGGTGGATTGTTGGCAAACCCACTCCCAAGGCTAGGCTTATTGACTATTCAAAGAGTGCCTCAGAGGAAGCCACCTAGAAGGAAGAGTATAAGGAATTGGAAGTTCATGAAATCTTTGAGGATATTAAAGGTAAGCAGGAGACAAGAGAATTTAAGGCTACTGCGGAAGATGGTGCTGACATTATGGAAAATGCTGAAAAAGAGGGAAAGATGTATGTGGAGGAAGTTGATGAGGAAACTAAAACTAGGATTGGTTTGAAAGCTAAAATTGTTGCCTTGAAGGGTCGCATCTAGAAATTAGAGTAGAACTTCACCACTAGACTCTGGAATTCTATTCTCTTGAACATGTCTATGTTGCAAGAATTGGGTAATACTATGTCTATTGTCAATGTAGAGAACACTGAGAAATTGAATGACCTCATCAAATCTATGGTTTTATAAGGAGAGATTTCTCTGTCTCTCATTTTTCCTATTCTTGTGTTATTTTAGTTTGTTGTGTCTGTTGGTACACTGATCGTGTCATTTCCTATCGTATGGCATCTTTTATGTTGATTGCCTTCATGGTTTCTCTAATTTTGTAAGGGTTTAGCCCCTAGTCTACCACCTTATATAATCAAAAACATTGGTAGTAAAATATTCACTATTGGCATGGTTAAGGGGAAGTTTCTTTGGAAGAAAACCACTAAAATTTGAACCTACCATGTTAGTAGAGATACTTGTCATGGAGATTGAAGAAGTCATAAAAGAAGACATCATGGTGTGTCAAGGAGATATAATAGAAATAAAAGGTTTAGATGTAAATAATGTGGTTCCCCCAAAATTTTGAGGGAAGGTAGGGGAGGGTGAAGGAGGTTCTTCTACTTGAGGACCTATCATAAGACTATAAATGGTTGAAGGGTATTTTACTCTATGTTGAAAAATCTAATTTATGAAGAAGATAATTTTAGTTGTGCACTCTAAATCATTCTCATATTCTAGGGAGAAAAAAGGATTGTTAGGGTGTGGAGCTAAAAGCTTCACCTTGTTGCAAACAGAAGGAGGAGGTTTTTCGCAGCTTGACAGTCACCAACATTGGCAGGCCACAACCGATGTCGGTCAGGGAAAGCGTAGAGGAAACCAGCATCGGCAGGAGATCAGCCGGTGTCGGTCACCTCCAATCAGGCAGGGACCAATGTCGGTCACCTGTAGCGGTTAGAACTACTGTTGATGAACAATCAGTTAAGTGAACGCAGAGTTTGCATGTTGAAGACCACTTCGAGTCTTTGAGCCACCCGTATAATTTAGTGTATGCATGAGATATATATAATAGACTCATGGGCTGTATTGTTAAGTGTTGAACTTGTAGAACCCAAGTGTGAATCTTGGAGAGTTCTTCCCATGGTGGAATCAAGTAGGATTCCCCATGTATGTAAGATCAGGTTTGATATGCAGAGTGTTGCAAGGTCATGGAGGAGATCTACATGTGATAAGTAAGATCAAGGTTGGTCTGAAGGGAGATGTGTGAATGTGAGGGTCAAAAAGGAGATCGACGAGGGAGCTAGATCCAAGGTGACAGCAATACATCAGAAGTAGGATCATGGTTAGATCTACTTGGAGTACTAGTTCGTACTCAATTGTATTGGAGGTATAATGGGGTGAACAACAGCTTGTGTAAGTTGTTAGTTATGACTTATGAGAGAAGATTACTCAGGTGGGAAGATTACTGGGAGCCCTTGAGGAGGAAGCCTCACAGAGGTGGAGAAGAGTGTGATCTCTTTATTGTAATTTACTTTGTAATGAGTTGAATACAATTGTGTGTTGCCTCTCAGTTTATGTGTTATTTCTCATTGATAGTTATTTGTTCTTCTGGTATTTCTACATGTTTAAGTTGCTTATACATTGGTAATCAGGTGTGCTCTTAAATCTGACAAGTTATGTCAGAACTTTGGGAAACTTTGGTCCTGTCAAGGTAGGGGAGGGTGAAGGAGGTTCTTCTACTTGAGGACATATCATAAGACTATAAATGGTTGAAGGGTATTTTACTCTATGTTGAAAAATCTAATTTATGAAGAAGATAATTTTAGTTGTGCACTCTAAATCATTCTCATATTCTAGGGAGAAAAAAGGATTATGAACTAAGTATGAGTGTTAAGAGTCACATAATTGGTAGTGTAAGTGATAACATGGACATTGCTTTCATCCAAGGTGGAAACCACAAGCTATGTCTTGGGAAACCTATTAGGATTGGTAAATTTCATCAAGTTTATCTAATTTAACTTTGTATTATCATCAAATATAATGTTCATGATGAAATAAATAGGTTAAAAACTTGACAAAAAGAATGATTAGTTGATAATATACATAATCGAGCTAGTTGACAATGTTATATAAAATAGGAAACAAAATAGGGAATAAAGGGACACAATCATATAGGTCAAATGTGTACTTCTATAATAGTAAATAAAAATAGTTTAAAAGAGGACATAATCATATAGGTTGATTATGTACTTCAACATAGGAAAAAAAGGCTAAAAAAGATACATAGACAACTCAACTGTGTACTCAAAGGGGGGAAACTTAATAGGCTAAAAACTATAAATATTCAGACAAGGTAACTATATACTAAAGGGAAGCAAGATTAAAAATATATAAGAGACTGTGTTGATAGAGATAATATTATTCCAAAAATAGGAGAATTTTTTCAAGATAATAGCTAAGAAAATAAAGTGAAGCACACAAGCGATTAGATCAATGTGATTGATCTAATTGGAACATAACATAAACCTTACACTAATGCTAGATAATGCAGGTTTTGTAATAAAAAATATAATAATCAAAGAGGAAGCATTAAAATTTAATGTAAATTATAACTAATTGGTCATTCCTAAATATTTTTAATTTATAATAATTTTTTAAATTAATGTAATGGGGAGTTGGATATAAAAAGGAACTAGAAAGTAATCTATGGATAGTTTCATAGAGTTAAAGCTGAAAGGGATATATATTGGAAATGGTAATAGATTGGTAATGGGGAATACCCCCTAACTTAATAATCCTATAGTGATAATGGTGTCAGGTGCTTTGCCAATATAAACCATCAACCATGTATTTATACTTGACCAAAAAACTATATTCCCTTCCCTCTTGGTGATGAAATACAAGTAGGTAGAATTTGGAAAGAAAAATGTTTAATGTTTTTCTATATAAAGTGATTTGGAAACATGTGAAAAATAAAAAAAAATAGTGTTAATTAATTATTAAATTGAAAAACCACCTAATTAATCTATGTTTGTTACTCTAAGCATACAAACAAATGAAAATAGAAAGTGAATTAATTACTACGAAA
Organism: Torreya grandis; assembly: GCA_037957365.1. NCBI lineage: Eukaryota > Viridiplantae > Streptophyta > Pinopsida > Cupressales > Taxaceae > Torreya > Torreya grandis. The sequence goes on from JARHVA010003225.1 coordinate 587,446, forward strand.
ATAGGTTAATTTATTTGATAGTAAAGAGTACAAAGTTGGTTTAGGAAACATTGTATGCAAATAATATAGAAAATATAAAATAATTTCACTAATATATTATCGAATAAATATCCCTAATAACATAGTCGAACATGTCAACTATCTCTTCTAGAGAGAAGACATGCTATAAAACTATTTCATATTAGTCAACCTAGTTTGTTGTAGGGTTATAGTTTTATAGATAATAACTTGTGATAAACGATAATTTAAATGAAAAATTTAAATGACATATAAGGTAATAATTAACCTTTATGGTTTTGAAGATGTTTAGTTTGTAAATTTTAAGTTGTGTTGCTCAAGTGTCGATTTAAATCTTCTATAAATAGGGTCGACAAAGTCTACAAAACCTATATGCTAAAAAAAATGTGAATAGAGTTGAATAGATTGACTATGTATAAAAACATGTAAATAATTAAAAATGTTATGCTGAATTGATTAATCTAGTCACCTATGTTTGGAGAAGACCTACATAGCTAGAATAAAGCCATTTTGGAGTGACTATGTGCTAAACCTGCACATAGAATGTAAGAACTGTATTGATAGTTTCAATAGAGTAATATAAAAATAAAAATATATAATATTATGATAAAATAAATGCATGAAATAAAAATTATAAGTATTTGATTTACTTCAGGTTTACCATAATGTATACAAAGGGAAATACAAATGACCTATTAATTAGTCCTATCTCGGAGAAGATAAATCCTACTTACACTTCCATTTATTGATACATTTAGACATTTGGAGTCATGACCAAGATTGATATGATATACCTAACTAAGGGGTCTCTTACAACAATAATATCACTAGGGTTACAAGCCTCTATTCAAGCAAAACTATGCAATAACCCTAGCCCTATGTTTTCATATTCACTAAGTACATGCAAAGTAAAGTAAATCTATTTTAGTTCTCACCAAATCTTGTGGTACAAAGTGGGGGTAATAAACATAAAAGTTAAACATACATATAAAATTTATTCTCAAGTCAACGTATAAGAAATCTTAATGCATGGGAGAAAATTACAAATGCTAACCTATCTACTTAAACCAAGGATGAACAAAGTTAGGAATACTTACCTTTGAAGATGAACCCACCATACATTAATCTCTCATTTGGATAAGGTAATTCATAAGAAGTTATTGTGGTATGTAAGGATAAAAAATATAATTCACCCCTAAGCTACATAAATTCTCTATGTATCAAAAAGACTTATCCATAAGACAAGACCATATCTCCAAAGAAATTATTGAAACCCTAAGAAATGTTCCTCAAGTAGAATGGTGGATAAGAAAATGTGCAATATAATATTATTCTTATTCTCTTCTCTCTCATATGTGTGTGTGTGTGTGTGTGTGTGTGTGTGTGTGTGTGTGTGTGTGTGTGTGTGTGTATACATATATATATATATATATATATATATATATATATATATATATATATATATATATATATATATATATATATATATATATATATATATATATATATATATATATATATATATATATATATATATATACATATATATATATATACATATATATATACATATATATATATATACATATATATATATATATATATATATATATATATATATATATATATATATACACACAAAATACCAACAAGATGTCTATAAATAGAAAGGTTAACCTTTTCACATGCAAGTTTTGGATCAAGTTTAACACTAATTTCAATAGGAGTAGACTTAGATTTACAATCAAGCATATTAAGTTTAAGAATAATATTATGTGCATACTAAGATTTTATTATAATAATATAATTTTGTTCCTAAAATATAGTCATTCCTAAAAAAATGATATAGAATTATTAAATTAGTCATTTTAAATATTTGACTTAGTTTATCCTTATATTTAATAATTAAACTAATCAGATCAATAGTAATCAAAAGACCATAAACATATAATATAGTTAATATTAGATGACCTTTTTCAACTTTAATAAAGAGATCATTATCATAATAATAATTATAGAAACATAGCTCTTTAAAGAAATAAGTAATTTTAGAATACTAAGCTTGAGGAAATTTTTTTTTAAAATAAAAAGAGGTAAAAATATTATTGATAAGAAAAGAAGAGCATTACAAGAACAGGGGGAAAAAACCCCCAAAAGAGAGAAACAAAGGCAGAAAGACTAAGCCCATGCCCAGCTAAGCAATATTATAAACCTCCCTATCTTCCTCCAAAATTCTTCCCAAATTAGAACAAATCATCAAAGAGAGAGACTCCAATCCTCCATATTTCTACCATCTAAATGCTCAAATGCACATTTAACTAAACAATCTGCTACCCTATTCCATTCACATGGAATATGAACAAATGTTACAATATCCATGTGCAAGCAAACCCATAAAATCTATTGTATAGTGAGAGCCAGTTGCCAATTAACATCCAACACTTTCTTCTTATCGAGCAGGTTAATTAAAACTTGAGAATTTGATTCGCATATGATCCTACACCAACCCAAAGCCTGAGCCTTCTCAAGGGCAAAAAGAATGGCCTGGCCTTCCATCATGTTAAAGGTTTGTAGCCCCTTAAAAACCACAAAAAGAAAAATCACCTTACCTTCAAAATCCCTACTAATCCCTCCAGTACCAGTGGGCCCAAGATTACCCCTAGAGAAACCATCTATATTGATCTTGAGAATCCCTCTAGGAGGGTGTTGCCACTGACTAAATCTTTGAATCTTCTCCTTGACCTATTAGCTTCTCCTGACATAGGCTAAATTACTTGTTAGGTGTTGGAATCCTAATCATGCCACCACCTCAGTGTTTGACTTGGTTAATGGAAGGTAGATCATGCTCTTGGCTTGGACGGTCTCCTGAATCATTCCCATGACTTTCTACCATACTTGTTGCACCATGATCCTCATGCCCTGGAAGATATACCTATTTTTTTCAAGCCAGATCTGCCATAGTAGAAAAATGGGGCCCCCTAACCATACATCTTGTAGGAAAGGTGTCTTTGAGGAGGATTCTCCCATGCCATTCCAAAAGTTGACCACAAAAAGAGCATGAAAATAGGGGCTCTGCCAAACATCCCACCAGTAGTGCCAAAGTTGCAAGGCAAATGAGCATATAAAAAATAGGTGAATGGAATCCTCCTCAGCCACTCCACACATAACACAAATAGAAGGGCCTTGGAAGCCTCTCTTCTGGAGATTGTCCCAAGTCAAGCATCTATTCTAAGCCAAGATCCATGCAAGATAGTTACATTTTGGCCATGAGAAATTATTCTAGACCTGTCTCCACCATTTCACTTCTCCCCTACCCAATCTCTAAATAATTAAGGCCTGATAAGCTGAGGCAACTGTGTAAGCTCCCTTAGGATTGGGAGACCAAGTGAGCTTATCTTCCTCTTGAAGGGAGCTACAACGATGCCTGGAGAGGAGGTTCAGTAGCTCCTCATTCTCCTCTTGTATCCCAACAACTGGCCAAGGCTCAGGATCTTTCCATCGTGCCACCTCTAACTATCTATGTGAAGTGTATACCTTGAAGTCACTCACCTGAGACCAGCCAGCGTCAAGGAATATTTAACAAAGGTTCGACAAATTTGAGAACTGAGAAGTGATGGGAGGATAGCCATCCCAAGAGTCATTCCAAAAGAGAGACTTGGATCCCTACTCACAAATCTAGAATAAACATTCCTTAACGAGAGCAGCCCCTTTTTTGAGAGTACCCCATATTGGTGAGCTTTTCCCAATAAGGGGATAGTGAGGAATATCCCACTGAATGATCTCGAGGTAATACTTCTATGAGAGAATTTTGGCCCAAGCCTTGTCTTGTTTAGTGCACCAATGCCAATAAAGTTTAGCCACCAAATCCACACCATTTAAATCTGTCTACCTCAAGCTGAGCCCCCCTTATTGTTTGGGGCTACAAACAATCTCCTATATAACAAGGCTCCATTTAGAGGATGTTAGATTACCAGCCCATAAAAATTGCCTAGTAACTGAATCAAACTTCTTAACAATTCCCATCGGAGCAACCTGAAGCATACATCTATAAATGGGCAATGCCTACACCATAAATTGGATAAGTTGAACCTAGCTAGCAAAATATAACCACCTGTGAGTCTAATGATTCACTTGTACTCAAATTGCTCTAAAATATTCTGCTAGAGCTCCTTGGAGGTACGGCTAGCAAAGATGGGGATACCCAAGTAAATCAAAGGGGGACTCCCAATCTGAAATTGCATAGTCCTAGAAATCCACTACTGAATGGGACCTAGAGTGTTGAAGAAGAAGATGGATGAATTTTCTTCATTGACCTTTTGTCCTAAGGCCGTTAGATAGACATCCAACACCCTGTGCAAATTAGCAGCTTCACTCATTGTGGCCATGCCCATTAGGGCAGTGTCATCAACAAACTGTAGGTGGGACTGTGTTGATAGTTCACCTCCCCAATGCCATCCTTTGATATGACCAGCCTCTTTATTCCTATTGATCAACCTCCCCAAACCTTCATCAAGGAGAAGAAAGAGGTACAGAGACAGGGGATCTCCTTGTCGTAACCCCCTGGAGGCACCAAATAACTCCGTATGTTCTCCATTGATAAGAAGCTTGAGGAACTTATTTTAAAATATATAATGATTTATTTAACTTAGACACATAATAATCATTTTTTGATTTAGTGAAACCTTTAGGATGAGACATATATATTTATTATTCTAAGTCACCATTTAGAAAATTATTTTTAACATTCATTCGGTGTACAATCTAGCTATTTTGGGCTACAAGAGCAATGAGGAGTCTAACAGTACTCATTTTTGTTACAATAGCAAAGGTTTTAACATAATCAATCATGTGGTTTTGAGTAAACTCATGAGTAACTAATCTTATTTTAAACTTTTTAAGTTTATATATTGAATTATATTTGATTTTATAAAGCCATCTATAACCAAAAATATGACTTTTAAGTGGAGGTGGGTTAAGATCCCAAGTTTGATTTTTAATTAAGAGTTATACTTAGCTTTCATAAAAATATTCCATCTATAATATTAAATTTATTCCTCAAAATGTTGAGGTTTGCATTCATAAATAGTCATAAATGTATGATAAAATTTTTTATTTCTAGTTAATTTCTTAAGATTTTTAAGGCTAGAAAACTGGATTAGGGATTATATCCATTTAGATATTTTACATTGAACATGAAATTCATGGGGTTAATTAAATTATAAGATATCTTAATATGGATCAACTTCCTTTATGGAAATTTTTTCTTCATAATGACAAACATGAGAGCTAGGTTCATCAAAATAAAAATATTGAGGAGGTTCCACAGAGGGTTCACAAAAAGATTCTTCAAGAATAAGAACATTAATATTCTCAATGGTATATCATTTATATGGATCATATACTCTTAATCCTTTATTTTTACTTCTATAACCTAAAAAAATACAAGAATATGAAGTGGAATCAAGATTCTTTATTTTAAGTTTATGAACAAAGATGGAAGTAGGGAAATAAAATATTATAAGATAAGCCACACTAGGTTTCTTTTTAGACCAAATTTCTAAACGATTAGAAAGATGAAAATATTTATTAGGGACTCTATTTATAATATGCATAGCAGTATTCATTACTTTGTCCCATAACAACTTAAAAACATCTATATAATGCAAGATTGTGCTATCCATTTCTATAATGGCATAATTTTTCCTTTCAACAATACTATTTTGCTAAGGGGAATATGGATTTTCTAGTTCCATTTGTTTACAAAAACTAATGAAAAAAGATTAAAAATATTTACTAATATATTCACCACCATTATCATATCTTAATCTTTCAATAGAAAAGTGAGAATCATTTTCAACAAAAGCTATAAATTATTTGAATTTAGACAACATTTTGGATTAATTTTAATGAAATATGAATAGATCATTCTAGTATAATCATATATAAAAGTAACATAATATAAATGACCATTAATATATAATACTTAAATAGGCCCTACAACATCACTATGAATTAACTCTAAAGGACGAGAGGAATTCACATCATGATTCTTGTGAAAGGGATTAGAATGTTGCTTACCACTTTTCATGATGGCAAGAGATAGAAGGAAGACCAAAACAAAAAATTTAAGAACATATATCATGTAAAATAACAAAATTTACATGCACTAATATTTCATGGCATAATTAAAAATTATTCTTACTGTGCAATCAAATACAACATGCAAAAGAAGCAGTAACATTTATAAACCATTATTTTAAGTGCCTTTACAAATTAGAGAACCAGATTGATTTATAATATATGAAATATCTTTAATCAAAGTTAAAATTAAGTTATATTTTATAAGGTTAGAACAAAATAACAAATTCTTCTTAATGTAAGTACATAAAAAACATTATTAATAACAACATTTTCAAATTTTATCTTTCCTTGTTTAGTTACTTTTAAAAATTAATTATCTCCAAAATATATTTTCATAAATATATCTAGTATTGGTTAACATTTTATATAATTAATTCACATGGTGTGATGAACTACTATATAAAATCCATTCATTTTCATTGGAAGCAATCAAGGCGGACTATAAATCAATAACATTAGAAATATGTTTGTGATTGTGGTTTTGATTATGGTTTTTCTGATGGTTTTGATGAAATTTATTACCTTCATTATTTTTATAAGTTTTATTATTAAATATATCTTTATTTTAATAAAAAATTTACCTTATATGAGAAAATTTAACACATAAATTACAATTCCCATTAAACTTAGGTTTATGATTGTTATTGTCATATTTCTTATTCTCATTTTTGCCATTAGCAAAATTAGGGTTAGATTTCAAGTCTATATTATTCACATAACATGGTTGAGAGTGATAAGTGTCTCAATGGAATCATATATTTAATCAAAATTAATCACAACTTTCTCTTCTTGAATCATGAGAGTGGATAAAGTGGTAAGGTTAGGGATATCTTACTATGTTTGGTGTTTAGAGTTTAGAATATAATTAAAATTATAAAAATTTTCATAAATACTCAATTGAATAATAAAATAAATCAATTTATATTTAATTATATTACAATTAAATCCATCCATCTAAGATTTAATATTCTTAATTTTAATAATAAATTTAACATGTTATTCATGACCTTTCATAGGTATAGTAAAAAATTCAAGTATCAACTTAATAATCTTAGAGAGATGATTTCCCTCATGCATAGATTAAAGGAGATTAAAATCATAACTAAGAGACTTTGTATTATTGATATGGAGTATGAATTCATCTTTAACACTTTGAAAGATAATTGACATGGATTTGTATGATTTTTATTGAAACACATTTGAAAGCTCAGGGGTCACATGTTGTCTTGACAAGGATTTTTTAGACTCAATGATAATTTAAAATATATTTCAATCCATAAATTATGCTTTAAAATGAATTTTACATATATTATAGATTTATCCATTAAGCATTTGAGATTTATCTAATACAAAGTTATGTGAAGCCATAACTTCCCTTTAAGAATGATAATACAACACTAGATAATACTTAAAATTGAACTCTTTTTATAGTGAATTTAAAATGTTTTTCATATTAAATTAAATTATATGCTTCAAAAATTAATATTTGTTCAAATATATTCTAAACAATGTTAGTTTTATAAAATCAAAATATACTAATTTCTGTGTCGCAAGTGTTACACATAAAACAACTATTTAAACACTGTGATTAAAAAGTGTAAAACCTATGATAAGAGGATTAGAAACAAAAAATGAACTACAAAAATGTGTCCTAAATGTGCCAAAACCTATAAAATAGTCACACAACTATGCTTGGCAAGAGGTTCTCTAGATCAAATGTCACAAAATAAAAATGACACTAAAGAAGAGTTTGCTTGTGAGATGTTTGAATGTAGACTAAAAAATATAGAAAGAGCTGTTTTTAGTGGTTTTTGAACACTGGACCCCCATAGTTACAAGGTTTTAGCAAAATAAAGACCACCAATCCTTCTAAGAGGTTATTTAAAAATTTACATGCATAAAATTATAAATGAATCTTCTAAAACTATTTTTTTAATAAAAAATATAGAAATTCATATATATGATGTATGTAAAGTGAATAGTAACAAATTATTACTTTATTTTAACATTTGGTTTAAGAAACTAGACATGGAAAGTGAGGCCACAAAATCTATGTGGAAAATATATAAATTAAATAATTGAAGTAATTTTCAAATACTTTTACCAAATATATAAACAAAATGACATACCTATACTTGGAAATGTCACTCTCGTAGATGCAAAAATGCTCACAAAAGTTTGAATAGGCCACTAGAGACCTTCAAAATTTTCCAACCTTCCTAAAAACTTATAACAATGTAGATTTGAACTTAAAAAATGAAATTTTGATGCATATTATAGATTTTTAATTCACCCAAGCCATATTTTGGCACCTCAAGGAGTTTATTAAAAGAATCAAATGATTGAGGAGGCCTTTAGATGATATTTAAGGTGTTTTAACATGTTTAAAATCCAAAAAAAAAAAGATTCTTAACACCAAGAAACACACTAGACACTTTGGAATTAATTTAAAAATATATATAGGCTCCTCAAAGCAATAATTTGTTTATAAAATAGCCAAAAATTGTAATAGGCTCAAAAAATATTATTTGGATTAAGGTAAGTCTATATTTGACTAGTGTGGAACCTAGCCCAAACACATCTATATGTTCGGGTCTCCCCTTAGCATAAACAAGATAGAAGAAGATGTAACTAACTAGGAAGTCAAAAATAACCCTACAAAAAATGAAACAACAAAGGAGAGAATAGAAAGGGCCCAAATAAATAAGTAACAATAATAGATAGAGTAAAAAGAAACTTTTAACTGGTGTGGGAACCAACTAGTTTTAGGTGGACTAAAAACCAAATAGAAAAAAAAGTGCAATAATTTTGCATGGTGTAGGAACCATCCAATTTTATATGGACAAAAAACCAACATAGACTAAAAGAGCAAGAGGCCTAGGTCTACACCACAACTATTTTTGACTAGTGTGGGAAACAACTAGTTTTAGTTGTACCAAAAATCATTGTGGACTTATTTGATCAATACGCCCAGGTCTCAGAAAGAGACATTAGGGTCCTCAAGGGACCCTAGCTTAAAAAATCTAAGAAAGAAACTGCCAATCTGGTATTTGAATGGGTCTAAAACCAACCAGGACACAAAGGGAGGCCCAGGTCCCCATAAGAGAGATCCAAGCTAAGTTTCTCATAGAACCCAAAATTGTAAAAAAGGTCATAAGGTGCATGTGAGGCTTGACATCTTTGCCATAAAGTAGAAAACTAGAAACATCAAGGGGAAATAAAAACATTAAGTACACAAAAGAAGTGCTTGGTCATCAATCAGATAAGAGAAATCAAACCCCCTTAAACTTATCCAAAAGGATATAGTTCAGGAGGTTGAAAGGATATGACTCAAAAAATATTATTGAAAATCCTTTGGTTGAAATTTGAATACTTTGAATTGGCACTACTTGACAAGAAACAAAGATAAGATATTCACAAGAGATCTATAACATTTTCTTCATTCCTATATGTTGTACTAGGCCAAACCAGGCTTGAAATAAATACTTGAAATCTTCTTTGAATTTTAATATGAGGCTCATCATAATGGATTTGTTAATCAACTACACCTACTTAGGCTCTGATAATGTGATAAATTCCATGAATCAATACATGTAATGAACATACATAAGATATATAAGATGTATAATAATTATCAAACCATATGCAACTAGATCGATGAATATATTAATAGAAAATTATGTGGGAAAAACTCAAAAGGTTAAAACCCCATAAATGATGATTTTCATATAATTGAGAAATAATTAACCCTAATACATAGCCTTGAACTTCTCACTTATTCACATAAGCCTTCACATAACCTTTGTAAATATTTTCCACAAATAAATATCAAATTCATCATTTGTTTTTACATTAGGGGTAAAACCCTATTTATAATGTGTTTTAAGGGAGGTGACTATTGTAACCAATGGGTCCAACTATCCTGAGAATAATTTAATTTAATTTAGTAAGTAATAAATAGTTTATATTTTATTATTTATTTATACGAGATTTTCACCACATGTTAATAAATAATAAATTATTCTTATTTAATTACACATTAAATTATATTAATGGTCTAAACTATACAACTTAGACATTAAATTTTCAAACAAATATAAGGTTATCATCAACTTGTGTACACCTATCATCCAAAATTTCTATCTCATGTAGTCATTATTCCTAGTATTCATTGTTTTTAATGATCGCTTTTATAGAAATTTCACACAAGGTCGCTAACTCCATATCTAAATGAGATAATTTATTTCCATAAACCATATACAAGTATCCCCATGGGTGTAAAAACACTAGTGTGATAAGCCTATAAGTCATAAATAATTTTATTATGCTAATAATTGCAATGTTTTGAAACTATTTCACCTAATATTTTAGCAATTATCCTATTTGTACCTTGTGTGTGTCCAACTCATTATTAATTATAAGGAGTGGAAAATGTATGATGGATCTTGCATTTGTCACAAAATTTATTAATATGACTATTCATAAACAAGGTAAAATTAGATTAAACAACTTGTCAATAAACGTGTTATTTCATTTCAAAAATATACTCCCACAAGTTTGGCCTTACCATCTTCTTATACTACACATATATGAACTCTAATGTATTCCAAGCCATTCCTATAAAGTAATAAATGGTGAAATGAAATTTTACATAATGAATCAATATGATGAGAACCTTTTCTAATTCACAATCTACCTAGATTGATCTTTACCAAGACGTTCCTACAAACGAACCAATGGTCTAAATATTATAAATGTGAACATAGATCTATAAATAATTTAGTAATTCAAGATTTTATACAAGGTAAACTAATGCAATGGGTGTATATAATGTCTTTTAGGATTATCCCATGTGGGTTTTCAAACATTCTTGTGATAGGCCCATAAGGAATAAAAAATATGACTATACCAGTTTTCACCATGATTTACTAATTTTTTATTAAATATTTTAGTGATTGTATTATTTGTTTCCACTGCTTCTCCATTTTAATATGGATAGTAAGGATGGAAAATATATTATTTATCTTATATTTAACACAAAAATTATTTAAATTTTTACTATTAAATGATGATCTATTATCTACTATAATAATTTATTATATCCCAAATCGTAAAATGATATTTGTCATTAAAACCTCAATATATCATCCTGTGTATCCAATTGTAGAGTTTTTTCATCCACCCATTTTGTAAAATATTATGTAGATATAATATTAAACATGTGACCTTCTATTAGTTATAGATTTATCTTTACTATCAAGTGGAATACAAAAAGAGAGAATGGTCATGGTGATACAATAAGTTGTAACCATTTTGAAGGCACATGATTTAAATTATTGTTTTGCTAATACTTTTCACTTGATTTTACATGTTATTGACATTATTAGTCAAATTTGTGCCAATAATAACCCATACTAAATAATTTTTAAGACATTACTTATCTAATGGAATTTACACCATATCAATTGTTTTGTACCTATTGTAAAGATATATTATCCTTCTCAAGGATAATATATCAAATCAAAAGTCCCCTAAATAATCATTTATATAGATATTTTAATAGTATAAACAATATTATAATTTTTTATATTTTTTAAATATCTATCAACAAATTAAAAAATCAATAACATGAATCTTAATTATAATTTCAAGTTCATAACTCTCTCTCTCTCTCTCTCTCTCTCTCTCTCTCTCTCTCTCTCTCTCTCTCTCTCTCTCTCTCTCTCTCTCTCTCTCTCTCTCTCTCTCTCTCACACACACACACACACACACACACACACACACACACACACACACACACACACACACACACACACACACACACACACACACACACACAATTGTTTAAACATGGTAATAAATTATCTCAAATAAATATCAAATTAATCACTTAATTATTTGGTCATGATTCCCTTGACCCTCTATATCACTATCATCATCTACATATCTAATCCTAGGGGCCCTCAATGAGGATGTCATGTTATCATAATGTCTCTATTTTAACCTATATTGTCTATATATATCACAATGCTCATACACTACTAATCTATCATAAAGGGTTTCTTTCTCATGACATAACCATATGTGCTTTAAAAGAAAAATTGACCTAGATCTGGATCAAAAATTGGTGGAGGCATGTGTTTCATTTCAGACAATGCCATTAGATCACTGTAGTCACTCCCAAGAATAACATACATAATAATATAAATTATATCATGATAAAATAATGGGTTATGAATTCCCATTATGTCAATAGATCACTCAAATATCCCACTTGTTATCACATCATTAAGAATATTCCTTGTAATCAATTGAAGTGAATCCTCACTATGGTAGTATAATACTTATCAGATAAAAAACACATACTAGTTACACATTATTATAAAAAAAAACATGATAATATACTAAAAAAATATAAATTTATCTATACACATACTTCTATCCATGGCAGAGGCATTATCTTATGAATATTATTGCCCCTCTCTACCATATCCACCCATATGCACATCATCGTATGCATCTGCATTGTCCTTGGATTAAACCATAGTAATGATAAATATAAATTCTCATAGAGACTATCCCCACCACTATATTTTTTCTACAATACAACCTATGTCATCTACATCAAAAATAAAAATAGGTGGATCCACCTCTATTGTCATAATCAATACTTTATCTATGACACTTAGTTGATGTATCTTACCAAGACATCTAATAGCTCTTTAAGTAAATTCCAAAGGACATGGAGCTATGGGAATTTTATTCATCACATAAAAATACATAGTGATGCAATTGTACTACAAACTCACATAATCTCTAGGACACCTATCATGGGACCATAAGTTGACTCGTATCTTCCATAGTTAAAAAAAATATTTAGGCCATCTTGTACATTCTCTATATGGTCTAAAAATAATTGACTTCAAGGTCAATTAATTAATTAATATTAGATAGTACATAGTACTCTTCCCAATGACACATGAGATACTTGCCAATTTTTGTGCATGTGTGTGTGATCCCACTTTGTATGAAAATTACCTAAGGCTAATGCCATCAATATGTTTTACTATGATAATTCATGCAACAAATTCATTGAACCCTAACCCCCACTATAATTCTCATGGGTAAAATGATATAAGTCTATAAATAAATGGGCTAATATAATACATCCCTAAGAATACATTATCTCGCACTCCTCAGTGTCCTCAACAACATGCATATAATATGGTATGAAATAATAACCCAATACACACAAATACTTACACAAACATGGAACATCACTAACATAATACCTATCAACAAGATAGTATAATCATTTACTCTATAATGTCCAATCATACATCTATGTAAATTCCATTTTGACCCTATCCCTATACATTGTGAATAGTGACACATGTCCCTACCATTGGTAATCAAATATTGCTAAACACATCCTCTAAAGTCAGAATAATCTCCCATTTAGAGATCCAAATGCTACATGCATATACATCCCACCTCTCTATGAGTGAAATCATCAAGTGCATATCATATGACATGCTACCCAAGTAGACAACGTAGCCCAACCCTACCTTCTCTATATTTTTTCTCTATGCATCACTAAAATATAAGCATAATATAAAATCTATATGAAAAACATGTTATAACTCTTGCACAAACATATTTCACTTCAATTAAATTATTTTTAAGAATGATCATATTGAAAAATCCTAAAAAAAATTACAAACATCAAATGCCAATTTATAGAATCATCATTGTTTCCTGGATGACTACTAAAAAAATATACTTTTGCAATAGATACTATCAATAATAACATCAACATATCCAAAATAGGTCAGATAAAATGAATAAAATTCACCTAATTTTATTTTATTTTATTTTTTTTTTTCACAATATCAATCAAAAACCAATATTTTTGAAACCTAATAGTGTTATATGCTCCTCTACATATAGCACACTCTCCAATCATTGTAATTGGGTAGGATTATCCTTTAATCACAATGAAACTTTCATATTTAGAGCTAAAACATAAAAATAAAATTAGTTTCAAATCATTTCTAAACTTTAAAATTAAATTTGTTTATGCAAAGATTTTTTTTTTAATAAAGTAAAAAATAAGATTTACTATTAATCCACTACAATATGCAATGCATGGTATCTCAAGACACATATTTCCTTTTATCCAAATACAAATTATATTGGAAATAACATGGGACACTCTCCCATATATTAATAGTTTTGTGGTAATTAAATTATATATTATGAAAATAATATTATGCAAGCCTATCTATACAATATATACATTACATCAACTAATGCATTAATGCTAGTGACTGAGAGAAAATAATTGATTGTGATATGAATGAAATAATATTAATATTGAACAAAATTTGACCTCAAGTCAAAATGGGTCAACACATTTGAATTGACACTTCTCATGGGACTATAAAAACTTGTATTTGGTATTGGCATGGAATTAAATGGTCCTAAAGAGTTTCATATGGTCATATTAGTCCTTGTGTAGCATTGTTCAAAGTTTGGTCTCATGAGTAATTGTTTAGTCTTAAGGGTTAGTTACAAGGTCTTGAGGTTTTAAAACATGGTCAAAGGCTTGATATAGTTTAGAGTCATTATAAAAGTCTATTAATGTGTCTTTAAGGTCACAATATCATGTCTTAACCTTTTGCCATGTTCTTATGTGCTAAAATGACACTTTGACCACCTTTTGGGGTTAATATGAGAAGTTATATGAACTTTTACAAAGTAAAAACATTTCAAGAAGTGTACTAATGTGAATGAGGTCAGGAGTAAACAAGAGCATTAGTTGCATGTAAGAACTAGTCAGTTACTTCAATTTAGACTCCAAAGAAGTAGTTATAGACACTTGTATGACCTTTCAAGAGTACCTTTGAAGTAAAAATGGTTTATAAGTGTTCTTTAAAATCTCACAGGTTGAATTCACATTTTGGATGTAGGTACATGTCTAAAATTGTAAAATTTTATTTAAAACCTTCATTGCTCTCTTTGTAAGCTAGTAAAGTCAAATTTCAAGTGTTTAGTATGAATAGAGGATAGAGAATTGGAAATTAATTTTTTTTACAGAGGAGGGAGTCATATTAAGATTAAAATAAATGGAATTTTTTTATAGATTCATCTCCTCTCCTTTATGAACATTCGCTAAGACCAGGAGGTGGTCTAGAACAATTAGTCAACCCCACATGCTAAATCCTTATCCTCAAATTGGTAGTTTGAAACAATTTGAATTCATGAGAGAGATTAAATAGTATAAATAGGGTAAATTTACACTTATTTAATGTTTTCCAAGTTCCATTTCACATGTGTGGTCTTGGATTAGGAAGAAAAGCTATTCTTTTACATAGTGCAAGTGATTGTTAGTGTTTTCCATTGTTTCAAATTTTATAAAGGCTTCATAGGAATTAAAATGCTGATTTAATATGTTTATTAATATTTATAATTAATTTAACATTTTCTAACCATCTGACTACTTTGTACCAATCCTTTAGTGGCATCATATTTTCTAACAAGCAGACTATGTTTTGAAACTTCTTGCATAAGTGAGTTGAAAGGTAGTACTAAACTATTAGAAGTGGTTTAGAATATTAAAATCATGAAAAATTATATGAAACATCAAGTAAGTGGTTTAAATATCAAAATTTCTAACTTAAACCTCTTCAAGGTTCAAAGCATAAGGAATGCTGACCTATAGGTCTATAGACTTGTAGGTCTACATCATAAAAAGTGTGTGAATTGTAAAATAGAACTTGAGATTGAAGATATATGAATGGATAAAATTAGATGATATATTATTTTAATAAATTAAGTACTGAGGAAGAAGATATGTAACTTCAATTTAAATAAACAAGACCCACTGAATGGCTACCTATAACCATGCCCATGTAGTCAAGTGAGAAAGAGGGCACATGGTGTTGGATACAAAATTGAGGGTGCTATAAAATTGTGAATTAAATGTTATATAAAGTTATAATGTTACTAAAAATATGTTTGGATACTATAGGTATCATAATAAAATTGAGAAAGGCCAAACTCAAAACTACATGCTCAAACACCCACCTACATCCATCTATATAGAAGAGTGCCTTAGATAGTGATGTTGGTGGAGTTTAGAGTTTAAAAGAATTGATAAGGTTAATAAGATATAAAAAATAAATTTAATGAGTCATTTGGATATTTAGAGAGTGATAAGAGAAGGCAATGAAACCCCTATAAGATATTCAATACATTTCTTCCAAATGACACCTATAGACATTTGGGAAGGTAGCCTTAAACTTGGTAGGTTATAAAGTCATCAGTGGATTAAGAGAGTGAAGTATGAAGTAGATATATATTATCATAAACATGAAATAGATTCATTTATTACAAGGTTTTGAAAGTGGAGTCTTCAAGCAAAGAATACACTCAAATTATAAACAAGTAACCTATAGGACTATTAGTCAAAGATAGGCTAGTTGTTCTAAGCCTAAAAGATGTTGGAAGAATACATAAAAAGAATAAGGAAGAAAAAAATTGAGATTGAAATAAATTAGACAATTTTAGATCAAATATATCTAATCAAGGAGTAGAGAAAATAACTAGATAGGGGTCTCTCAAATGATGCATACACATAATCCTTGGTACAAGCCTAACCACCTAGCCAAGAGGAAGTTGTATGATTGAAATATTTTTAGGTATGTGGGGGATATGAAAGGAAGGTATATTATTTTATAAAATTACCATGGTTTTTTTATAACCTCAAAACTCCTTAGACTCAATCTTGAAGTGAGCCTAATCATGATAAACCTTGTTTAGTCATAGATAGGCCTAATTGCATAGACAAACCTACTGGGTAAAATTAAAGAGATTGATAGTTGGATTTTGGGTGAAAAAATGAAGAAATTAATGGGTCATATTTAGGTCAAATATACCTTAATGGTAGTTCCAAATGAAAATAAACTAAACGCTCTCTAAATCTCATAGTCAACTAGAGCCTAACCAAGGCATTCAATAAAGACCAAGTCATATGGGTCTCAAAGTGATGAGAATATTGTGTGTTAAGATAATGAATCCTTAAGGACCCTAATGAAGTATTGAAAATTTTAATAAGTCATTTCAAGAAATCTCAAAACCTCATTGTGGTAAAGAGGGGTTCAAACACAGTCATGAGGGTTTTTTGCCTTGTCTTGCTTAAGAAACCTCGGCTTGACTAAAGAGAGTGAAATAGGATTAATGGAGTTAAAAAGGGTTAGATAAACATGGGTAGAATAAAATTATGCTTTAATTGACATTTTAAAAGTATCTAGAGGCATATTCAAACTTAGAACATACACCTATAGGCTTCAATCCTTCTTAGACCTCATAAAATGCCTACTAGCAGCCCAAGAAGCCATCTTCTTGTAATCAGTACAATACAAAGATGTTTCATGAGAAATTTGGACCCTAGTGAGAGTTATATACAATATATTACTTTAATTTTTTTAATTCTTTGGGTGATTTATGCCTCAAGCTTTATGAATCATAGTTAAGACCTTAAGGCACTTTCAGGATGCCTAGGAGAGCCATAATGACCCAGTGAGAGAGAAGTTTATTTATATGCCTCAAAATTAATTGAGTGACCTATTAAATGACATGTATAATTTATAATACTCCCTTAATAATCACCTCATTCCACTATATTTTACTTGAAGGTATGGAACTATATGAATTAGGCTAAAAAATAATATTTTTAGCTACTTGGGAGGTCCATACAAGGTGTTAAAAGTTAAAAATTGACATGGAGAATGGGGAGGAGGAATATAAATAATTCAAACATTTATTTAATATTTATAATGTGTTTAAATATTATATATCCAATTTTTAATATCTAAGTAGGAAGGCCTAATTGAGACCTAGTTAGGAGAGAGAAACAACAAAAAGGTATAGTTTCAATCACTATACTAGGTCATATATTATGCCTTCATATTATTAGTACCATTATTAATTTTCTCCACACAAATAATTTTGAATGATGTTAGGGCTATAAACAATAAGGTCAAGTTAGGGCTTTCGGTGTAGAACGAGTTCTTGGGGATAGTTTGAGACCTCAAAATGAATTTTTGTATGTCTAGTATAATATTAGTGGGCCATCCATAAAGATATGATGAGATGAAGAATATTAATTCATTTTTTGACACTTTTATACAAAATTGGTCTAAGAATATGAAGAGTCTTCTAGACACCTAACAAGAAATGGAATGGATTTATCAAATAAAACTAAAGGAAATTAATTGAGAGGTATCAAGAGTATATCAAAGATGTAAATTAAATTTATTTGACCATTAATAATGACACTTATCATTCAATAAGCCAAAATAAAATGCAATCTTTCAAAGCTATTCATGGTGTCAAACAATCATTCTAACTCCTATACTACTTGGATCAAGGGAGCATCTTCAGAGAGGATACACATAGAGTTTAGGAAATGTTGAGGTAGTTTAATAATTCCTCTCTTAATGTAACCCATGAGACACTTGTAAACTCTCTCTTACACCCTCCTCTTCTTCTCTCTCACTTTATATATATATATATATATATATATATATATATATATATATATATATATATATATATATATATATATATATATATGTATGTATATGTATGTATGTATGTATATGTATGTATGTATGTATATGTATGTATGTATGTATCTATATATATATATATATATATATATATATATATATATATATATATATATATATATATATATATATATATATATATTTATATATATATATATGTAGCCTTAATTGGATAAGTTTGTATCTTCCACATGGGTATGGTGAAGCCTTGCCCATTTGAAACCTTTGATAAATTAATAACATCCTAGTTTTACCTTCTCCATGGATGATTTTAATGTGCATGTTAGATAAGTTGATCTTGATAAGTGATAGATTTAATTCCTTGACATGTTGTCCTTGTTTATCATTGATTTTCAATTTAAAAGTCTTTGTTTATGTCTCTTTAATGTTCAAATGGGGTGTGTATGTGTTTAGTGAGTTATCTTTTCACTAGTGTCATATCATGACCTTTTGACTAGTCTTCTTAGCTCAATCTAGCTTCACAAACCTCCATGAGAAATATTGATGTAGAGAGGCAGATTTGGATTAGTGTCATGTGAAATTTAGGATATTTTTTGAAGTGTAATTACGATTAGATAGTAGATATCAATTTATATTTGGTGCATCACCTCCATTAGATTAAATTTATCTGCCTTTTCCTAGAAAGTGTTAGAGTAGTATTTGAGCCTAAGTGATTCATCAAGGGGAGTTATCCCTTTAACCTAGAGATTCAAATCTATAATAGGATACAAACAAACCTAATGTTTTTCCATGTTACATCAAATTTAGAAGGCTTGAACTACCTTCTAAATTGTGCAAATTGATGCTTAATAGTTTTGGCACACCTAGTGGGACTAAAGTCTAAACTTCTAAAAGAATTATTGGTGTGTTATTATACCTATCAACATTTTAAGGCATTCAAAAAAAACCAATGATGATTCTAAATGTAATCATCTAGTCTTATCAGCCTGGTACTTATTGTGAAAAGTATTTGATAATATCTTATGTTTTCCTTTGACTCATGATGTGGGATAGCTGGGTATGAAGAGAACTTTTGTTTTATACCTCCTTATCAACCTTGTCATGACTTATACCAACCATATAGCCTTATTTATCAATATTTTTAATTTACTTATGATTTATATCAGTCCTATGATCAGCCCATTCTCCCTCTACATGACCATGATGTTGTCTATGAGCAGACTTCTTAAGCTCAAGAGGTCCCTAGTTGCCCCTCATACTAATCCATTTCAAGTTATAATCAAATCCTTTTAGGCTATGAGAGATATATGTTAGAAACTCATACATAAAGGTAATATGGTAAATATATCCTTGGTCACCTCATTCATGACATAAAATATTCATTTAATCTATTGAAATAAAAATGGGCACCTATTGAGAGAGTAAATTGGCAAAGCTTCTCAAGTGGAATGTTGAATGTAAGTGGTCTCATTCAAAAATATAAATGATAAGAGTTTATGAAGGACAATATGTTCAATCCTATGTGTCTTATTACACTTCATCTCAAATCTCAAATATTCCACCTATTCTTCCCCAAGAGATCTATCCAAGTGTTTTAAGTCTTTTGTGTTCCTTAAAGCTTCCCTTCTTATAATTCCATCCAAGAGAGAATTCAAGAGAAGGAGAAGACTGTTATTGAGTAGCCCTATATTGAAAGTTAATATTCCACTTCTCTTTCTCAATAAACTCCCAATAAGTATTTTGTGTTCCTCAAAGCTTTCATTCTTATAATTTCATCCAAGAGAGAATTCAAGAGAAGGAGAAGACTGTTATTGAGTAGCCCTATACTAAAATTTAATATTCCACTTCTCTTTCTCAATAAAATCCCAATAAGTCTTTCAAGATTTCAAGATGGAATTAATTGGTGAAGTCATGGAGTGGGAAAGATGAAAAAAGTATAAATTAGGGATTTGAAGTTAAAGAATAACCTAAACCTATACAAGTCTCTCTCATACCTCCTCAAGAGTCCTTGTGTACCTCATACCATCCATTTTATGTATCTTATATTCATAAAGTCACTAACCATATTAAAGAGAAACTATTATAAGAGAGTATTGATAGGTAAATCAAATATTTGGACTTGAAGATGAAAGGATTTGAAGAGAGACAAAATACAAATAGAGTTTTGTGCCTAATCAAGCCCCATAATCATCTCCTAAAGAGCCTATAGTTAGTCTATCTTGAAAGTCCATCCAAGAGTGTATTCAAAACAAGAATGAGACTCTAATTGAGAAGATTTAATATGAAGTTACATCTATTGAATAACTTCAAGAAGGTTATGAGAAAAACAAAGTTCTTATTAAATAATATGTCTCTTCCATTTCCCAACTCAACTTTATATCTCTACAAGAGTTCCTTCAAGAAGCCTCCATTCCGATATCCATCCATGATCCATCCAACATACCTCAAACTCCCTCTCCATCTCATGAAATGGTCCATCACCCTCCCAACACATCCCTTATTGAAGAGGAATCTATCTTGTGGGAGATAAGTGAAGAGAATCAAGCTATAATTGTAGTTAAATAAGATGACTCAAGTATCTGTTGTACCCAACACCCCCCTTTTTCCATAACTAAATGGGGACCCACATTTTTTAGATTATTGTCTTGATTTTGAGCCCAATATTCTATATGTTTATGCAAATTATGGGAAAAGATCATGATTTGGCCTCTTATACCTTGGCAAGATGGATTGATATTACATATTCATAGACTAAATCTTTTGTTCTATTAGGTTTCTTACTTCGAGCTAATTGTTTTAGAATTATGTTTTCATGGAGTAACATTCTTTAGGAGTCCTTATTAGGCTTTATGTTTTTGGGATTTTTTGGAAATTTTATTCACCATGAAGTGGTCCTTGTGTTAATTGCATCAAACATTTTTCCCAATAAAATTTTCTCTTCATATTATTTTCCCTACAATAATTCTATCAAAATAATTTCCCTAAAACAGACTTATCATTGTAGAAAATCTCACCAATACATTTTTCCCAATACAATTTCCCCTTAACCCATTTTAAACCTACCTTTAACATTCACGAAGTATATCCTTTGGGACATTTTATCATGAATAAATTCCCTACAAAGTAGACCCTTCAAATTGTTTCCAAAGTACCCTTCGACATTTTGAAGTGCCATATTTTTCCTTGCCAACCTATCCTTTGGGAATTTTATCCCGCACCTTTGCCTTTTTGAAACATTTTCTTCAAAAAATTTGTATGAGACACTTTCTATATGCCAATTGAATTTCTTTGAACATTTTATTTGAAATAATTGGTTCTTTAGGAAAATTATTGTAGACATTTTATCTAAAATAATTCCCCCGATGGAATTCCTTTAGGACTTTGAAATGACCCTTTGCCTCCAACTTACCCTTAAGAAGTTTTATCAAGGACACATGTCATTCAAACTTTCTAAACATACCCATTACCCTTTTGAAATTTCCCTTTAGGACTTTTGTGGTTATACTTTGGGACTTTTTAAGGGCCCTTTCCCATCAAAATGTACCCTATGATGTATACCCTTCTGGCATTTTTGACATGAAGTAGACCCTTCAGTACTTTTAACCATGCCCTTCAAGACTTTTGTCTCAAATATTTTTTCCCTATGAGCCTATCATTTGAGAATTTTTTCCCCAAGCCATTTCCTTTATAATTTTTGTCTTGAACATTCTGTCTCACACAAAAGTCCCAAAATAATTCCCCCAAGGTCACATGCCCTTCAAACTTTCTAAACTAACCCTTGGAACATTTTGAAAGTGACCTTTTAGCATTTTTAAGTGACCACTTACCCTTTATGAGTTCATCTTGGACCTTTTAACTATGATACTTACCCCTTAGGATTTTTATCTTAGGCCTTTTTCCCTTCAAAATTCCTTTGGACATTTTATCCAAGAGAATTGAGTCTTCAAGAGAATTGTTGCAGACATTTTGTCCAAAATAATTCACCTGTAAAATTCCCACAATAATTCACCCATAGAAAGCCCATGACAATTCTCCCACAATAATTGCCTCAAAATAAATAATATATATCCAAGTGGCACCTTTACCTAGAGATCATTTCATTATGTTTGGAGCCTAATTAAATATTTTAGCCTAAGCCCAAATTGCACTTTATTAATATTGAGACCTTATTCTAAAAGATTCATTCAAGGTTCTTTATACATGTTTCCAAAAGTATTGTGATAAGTCTTATTGTAATTTATGTTTTTAGGAATAGGGATTCCTAAAGAAGTGACATGTGTCCAATTATTGAGATTAAATTTGATAGTCATGCGTACATCATTTGACAATCATGTGAATGTCAAATTTAAACTCAATAATGGATAATTTATGGAATTAAATTTGATATTTCCATAGACATCATTTGATAGTATTGAGGACATAATTTGATGGTCACATGAATGTCAAATTTAACATCATAAAATACTCATTTTTATTCAAAACATGATCTTATGGTGCACGTCCACTTGGGCCCATTTGATTAGATGATGTGAGAGTGAGTTGAAATTTAAAATCATGATGAGAGTGACAAGTGTCACCATAGTGGAAGCCTAATACATAGATCTAACAACCCACAAGAAGAAGTAAGAAGCCTAGTGCATATAACTTAGAAGCCTCAAGTAGCTTCCAAATGGCACACATATGAATAAAAGCAAAATAAGACATGACAAGTGTGAATCTCACTAGAGTCAATGAGTCAAAGCACTAAGATCTAAAAAAATACATTAAACTAGTACATAAGGATTGATAGTTCATGATCAACATGGAATTTTTAAAGATCTTAGGCTCAATCAGGTATTAACTTGTGTCACATTTTAAAAGCTAGCAATAAACATAACACATAGATTTTGGATTATGCTATATTTATCAACAAATATTAGGACTCATAATTAAGACCAGGAATATGAACATACATGTGAGAAAGTAGTGAGGACTCAACAATAGAATAAGAGAAGGTTGTAGTTACATGGAATCTCAAAGGTAAATTTGGCACTAGAAAGCGGTGCATATCTGAGTTTCATTTGAAGGAAACTAATCTAAAATATCAATAGATTGTTTTCACAACCTATAAAAATAGAAATGTGCAATTTTGGTAAATGGTGCATACATTTATAGTTTTGCATATAGTTTGAGCTATAACTATTAAAGATTACCACTATCTTTATACACATGTACATATTGCATAAAGACTATTTTAAATGGATAACTATAAGTAGACTCTTATATGTTTTTAAACCATAATTAGAACTACATGTTCTGACTATCACATGTAATAACCTTGCATGAACTTGGAGTATGAGGTGACCCCTTCCCCAAGTCTATATAAATAATTGTAATCCAACTTGGATTTTTTGTTAGATAATTTTGAAATATAGGAGCAACATCAATTTTGATTGTCAGTGAGTGTGTTTGTGTATTTTCTTTCTAATTTTTGTGTAATTAGTTGTTATTTTGTTTGGTCTTATGTTTCAATAATATTTAGTGTGCAATAGTTATTAATATATTCTTGATTATTTTGATTGATGTAATAATTTTTAGGTGTGCAATAATTATTGAAATATTGGTAAACATATTGGTTAAGATAGTCAAGTTTAAGTTGATTCATAATTATAATTTTGCATGAGTGCTTTCTTGGATGTAGTTTTTTGTGAGTATGCAACAACCACCTTAGAAACTTCACTATCTTGAGTCATAAATTCCTAATTAAGGGTGTGTAACAACAAAAAGAGTAACCTTTGTTTAAGAATTGTGAATTTATTACATCATTATTTCCTTAGACTTCTTAACTATGTTTGATTGTTTGTGTAATTTTTGCTAGCAATAGGTGTAGGTTTAAAAGCACATGTCTTTTTAGAAACCAACCAGGGGAGTGATTCCTGAAAACCATAGAAGATTTCATTTATGTCTTACCATTCTCTCCTTTTTGAGTTTGTTTTTGATATCTACCTATTCTCACTTGGATTTTCACCTTTTGAGGATATGTCAAATCTCTCCTCATTCAAGTGGCATAATATAAACACCTCTAGGCTTGTGGGTAGCCTAAGGATGAGGTGGATCTCTAGATAGGGCTAGCTTCCTTGATGTACCACTTTGGATTGAAACTACACTTAACTTTAAGGGTTGAAAAAGTAGAGAGATAACTAAAATAAAACTAACCTAAGGGAGGTGATACACCAAAATATATGATGAATTCTAACCAATAGTATGTTACATAAGAAATAAAGAGACAAATTAAACATAAACTTCTGTAATCTTCATATTCTCACATAAATGTTAAATTTTTAGGTTATGGATGAATGTTATGAGGATTATACAAGAGGCATATGAGGGTACTAATGAATATACTAACTCACTCAATCCCTAAAATTTACTCAAACACTTCACATGCCCTCTAAGAAGAGCTTTCCAAATGTAAATATATAATAGAATAAAATAATCATGCTAAGGAAATAAGACTTATCACTTATACAAAATAAAACATTAAAAATGAGCACACTAATAATAGTCATGAAGAGGTAAAAATTAGTGGTCTTATTTATCAAATTGTATGTATTTGAGTAGGGACTTGCCATACTCAAGAGGAACATAGATTATAATGCCAAAATGGCTAGTTCTTATATAAATAGAGAGAGAGAGAGAGAGAGAGAGAGAGAGAGAGAGAGAGAGAGAGAGAGAGAGAGAGAGAGAGAGAGAGAGAGAGAGAGAGAGAGAGAGAGAGAGAGAGAGAAGTCCAAAGGTAATAAATAAAATTTTCAAGATAATAAAATTAGTTACTTGTGAATGAAAAGAGTATTTGGGATGAACCTTGAAATTTTAGGTAGTCCAAGTGTCCATTTAAGTCATAAAACACATGAAAAGTGGCATGAAAACTCCTTGACTAGAACATAAAAAATGGCTTCAAGATTGAACCTATTGGAATGTCTCATAACTAATTAATAATTATTACCATGAATTTAAAAAAGGGGAAGGGTATCAGGAATACCTCTCCATGCATTAGTTTTAGGCCTAGTCATTTGGAATCATCCCAAAATGAGCTATCATCATCTATTGTTAAGAAAACTCCTCTTCCATGTACCTTTCACACTTGGCTCCAAATTTTGATTAATTTTAAAATTATAATACATGATATGGAGTTTATGACAAGTTTAAAGACCTTATATGGCCTTATAAGCATCATGGACACCTTAAAATCACTTTCACTTAGAGTTTTCACATTTCTCACTAGCTTGTCCAATATGCTAGTTTTGACTGGCTGATATGAAAGCTCCTATTGAGTCACATAGGATTTGTTATTAGTAATTCAATTAACATGGGAATTTATAAAAAAAAAATATATTTACCCCAAAGTTGGTTTCATCTTCAGACTCCTCCTAGAACTTACACAACACAAAAAATGGTTAAAAATACCCTATTTCTCACCCAATCCATAAAAATACGTACAACAAAAAATCATGGGGAGTAGTTTGAAGTAGTCATATTAAATTTAAAATATATTTAATGTTAAAAATATGCCATTATAATTAATATCTAGCTTCATTTCTCTAGATTTGTCCTTAATAAGGGTTTGCAAGGGTTTCTAATAGTTTTTACTCTTAAGGTTGTTTCATAAAGGTATGACATACAATTCTCAAAATAATTCCAAAAATTAATATTTAAATACCTCTTATAATAAACCTAAACTTATTTTTATCCCACACAAACCCTCCATAAATATGTGAGCATTTAAACCTCTCTTATCAAGATGTTTTTCTCTTTTCCTACAAGTTTGAATGGGTTTTGAGCTCAAAAATGGTTTCCTTAGGATTTAATTTGCATATAAATAGTTTTAACACATCAATATTTACCCATTATACAATATATAATTCATATTAATTTTCATCTCATGCTATAATTATGAGTGACCCCTCATTTGGCCTTAGGCTTGAGCCTTGCCTAACATGCTTAACTGCACCTTAGAGCTCAAAATGACCTTTTATGGTTTTATTTGATTCTTGATAGATAAAACACACCTAAATTAATCCAATAAATGTATTTAAATAATTTATAAATCATGCTTAAGTCTATAAGGATGAGTGACCCTTGATTTGTGTGATAGGCCTCACCATGTCCACTAGGCCTGTCTACTAATTTGATGATTTAGGATACTTTTATAGTTTCAAAAT
Source organism: Torreya grandis (assembly GCA_037957365.1). Classification (NCBI taxonomy): domain Eukaryota; kingdom Viridiplantae; phylum Streptophyta; class Pinopsida; order Cupressales; family Taxaceae; genus Torreya; species Torreya grandis. The sequence goes on from JARHVA010003225.1 coordinate 614,402, forward strand.
TTATTTAAATGTTATTAATGTTTTAATATGTGTCTCAAATTTCCACATTTTAATACAAGGCTCCTATAGCTTCTATCTTATGCTTTTATTTGCACTTGATCAGATTGTAGGGTTTATCATGGGGAAATGTCCTCTATTTGAGATAAAATAGAGGGAACTTCCCATATTATTTTAGTAAAAACAAGTGTTTTATGTGATTATAAAATTTTTAAATACCACCACACCAAAATTCATCCCTTTTTGACATCATTTTCCCTCTCGAAACTTCCAAAACCTAAAACAAGCTTGTGTGAAGGAATTGTCAATAGGGTTTGAAATTGAGGATTGTGTTTTGCTTGTTTTGAACTCCTTCTTGGAATTATTTTCATGAGAGAGGTCACATTGAAGGTAAAAAATTAATTTTTAATATTTTTAAAAATTATTTCTCTTCTAACTTACTATAGACCCTTGATAACCCTTTCTTTCAGTTAAGATTATGTATGATTTCCTGACTATATTTCTTATTTTGATGGGGCACTTGTAAGTAGATATTCATTAATTATATTATAATAGGTGTATATTAACTTAATTTAAATAAAATTTAATCAATTTAAATTATT